>PVJS01001194.1:42229-90221 GCA_004027185.1 Glis glis | reverse complement strand
TAGAATTACAACATGCACCACCACGCCTGGCTTATCTTTTATTTTGAAACAGGGTCTCACTAAGTTGCAGAAAGCCTCGATAAGTTGCTCAGGTTGGCCATGAACCTGTGATCCTCATGGCTGAGCCTCCCAAGTACTGGGATTACAAGCTTGTGCCACCATGCCTGACTCAACTGTGTGTGTGTGTGGGGGGGGGGTACTGGGGATAGAACCCAGGGGACTTCTACCTCCTGGCTACATCCCCAGCGTATTTTTTTTTAATTTGGAAACAGGATCTCACTAAGTTGCTGAGAGCCTTGCTAAGTTGCTGAGGCTGGCTTTGAACCTGGGATCCTCCTGTCTCAGTCTCCCAAGTACTAGGATTACAGGCATGCGCCACCATGCCCAGCTTCACACTATTATTAAACACTGGTAAACTCAGGTGATGGAAGACCTTTAATCTAGGTTTGCTCTCTGATCTCTTCCGGAGGCCCAGCATACCAGCCCCCTGTATGTCACGTACTGTCTCTCATTTTTCCTCATGTCTCACATCTCTGGTTTTGGATGCTCCCCGATCCCTGGCCACCTCTCCATCTCATTTCTCTTTCTTTTATCTCTCAGGCTAAGGCTCCCTGTTTTCCAAGAGACAACCTCCCCACCTGAGTCATTTTAGAGTGAGCCCCATTCTGTGCCCGCCAACCTGGACCACAAATAAATTCTTTCCTTTTAACTTCCTTCTGGAAAGAATGACAAAGATGTCTGGGTTGTGTATTTTCCAGCTGGGAGGGGAAGGACAGGGAGCTGTCTTCTCGGGCGGGCGTTGAGCCAGCTCCCCTGGCAGCTGCGGCTGACCAGGTGGGCGATGACGTCAGTGAGAGTCACTACATTGAAAAGGCAACCTCATGGTAGGCAGAATCACTGATTTTTTTCCAGTGAAAACATTCAAGATTCAACCAATTATTTTTATTTATTTATTTATTTACTTATTTGTTTGTACTGGGTTCACCCCTACTTCATTTATTTATTTATTTATTTATTTACTTATTTGTTTATTTATTTATTTATTTATTTATTTATTCAGTGTGTGTGTGTGTGTGTGTGTTACTGGGGATTGAACTCAAGGGCATTCTACCTCACACCCCCAGCCCTATTTTATTCTTTATTTTGAAACAGGGTCTCACTAAGTTGCGGAGGGCCTCACAAGTTGATGAGGCTGGCCGCGAACCTGCGATCCTCCTGTCTCAGCCTCCCAAGTACTGGGATTACAAGCGTGCATCACCACGCCAGGCTATTTTTTTATTTTGAAACAGGGTCTCACTAAGTTGCAAAGAGCCTCAATAAGTTGCTGAGGCTGGCCACAAACCCGCAATCCTCCTGTCTCAGCCTCCCAAGTACTAGGATTACAGGCATGAGCCACCATGCCCAGTTAGTTTTTTTTTAATTAATGAATTATTTATTTACTTACTTATTGTACTAGGGATTAAACCCAGGGGCAGTCAACCTCTGAGCTACAACCCCAGTCTTTTTTTTGTGTGTGTGTGGTACCAGGGATTGAACCCAGGGGCATTCTACCTCCGAGCTACACCCCCAGCCCTATTTTTTATTCTTTATTTTGAAACAGGGTCTCACTAAGTTGCGGAGGGCCAGCCGGGCATGGTGGCACACGCTTGTAATCCCAGTACTTTGGGAGGCGGAGACCGGAGGATCCGGGTTCGCGGCCAGCCTCAGCTCTCGCTCTCTCTCTCTCTCAGTCTCTCTCTCTCTCTACCTAGTGAGGCCCTCCGCAACTTAGTGAGACCCAGTTTCAAAATAAAGCATAAAAAATAGGGCCGGTGGCGTAGCGCGGAGGTAGAACGCCCTGCGTTCAATTCCCGGTACCGCAAAAAACAAAAAAAAAAGTTGCGGAGGGCCTCACTAAGTAGCTGAGGCTGGCCATGAACCCGGATCCTCCTGTCTCAGCCTCCCAAGTACTGGGATTACAAGCGTGTCCCACCATGCCCGGCAGCCTTTTTTATTTTATAATTTGAAACAGGGTCTAACTAGGCTGCTGACAGTCTTGCTAAGTTGCTGAGGCTGGTCTTGAACCTGCAATCCTCTGTCTCATCCTGCAAAGTATTGGGATTACAGACATGCACCACCATGCCTGGCTTGAATTATTTATTTATTGTGGTACTGGGAGTAGAACCCAGGGGCCTCCTACCTCCAGGCTATACCCCAGCCTTATTTTATTTTTTTATTTGGAAACAGGGTCTTGCTAAATTCCTGAGAGCCTCACTAATTTGCTGAGGCTGACTTCAAACCTGCAATCCTCCTATCTCAGCCTCCCAAGTACTGGGATTACAGGTGTGCGCCACCATGCCCAGCTTTTGAATCATTTACTTTTAAAACTTCCTTACAGGTGTGGTGGCACATGCCTATAATCCCAGTACTTGGGAGGCTGAGACAAGAGGATCTCAGATTCAAGGCCAGCCTCCGTAACTTAGCGAGACCCCATTTCAAAATAAAAATAATGAAAAGGGCTGGCTGGGGGTGTAGCTCAGAGGTAGAATGCCCCTGGGTTCAATCCCCAGTACCCCCAAAAAAATCCATATGACAGCAACATATATTAATCAACACACTATAATAAGGATATTTCACATACATTATTGGTATTTTTAGCAAAACTTCAAAGAAATAAAATCTAGGCACAACCGAGTACTGTATCCTGTGAATCTCCACGTATTTGTTATCATTCTCTAGTCATTTTACCTTAGGTCTTCAAATGCCCTTTGAATCATGTCTTCATGGCATAAGCTTCCTGGTGTTATTCCCTTGGCTCAGCTTGCTGGTTTCCCCCCATCCCTCAGCGCCAACCTTGCCTTCCAGCTTTCCCGGGCGTGATAGTAATATACAGTTTATCTCCCTGCACACCTGTGTGTTCATGGACACATGGGTCCATTCACCACCACATCTTCTCTGGAGCACATTGCTGATGGAGTTTACCCACCCCAGCTGCTGAAATGCATCTATCTATGACCCAGAGAAAGAAGTTTATACTTTCCCTGAGATCTCTTTGTTGGAGAGCTTCTTCATATTTATTTAATCATTGAACTAGAAAAGAGTAATTTTAAAAATTGAACTAGAAAAGTCCTCAACATGTTACCTACTATGACCATCAACCTAATGCTGTCGCTGCAGGCTGAATTGCTCCCTTTAGCCGGGACCAGATCTCAAATCCAAATTCCTGAGTGGTTGCTGTAGCTGGGCCTAGCCCTTTGGGTGAGATGGACAGTTCTAAGAAAGGAGAGAGTGGGCCGGGCGTGGTGGCGCACGCTTGTAATCCCAGTACTTGGGAGGCTGAGACCAGAGGATCCGGGTTTGCGGCCAGCCTCAGCTACTTAGTGAGGCCCTCCACAACTTTGTGAGACCCGGTTTCAAAATAAAGAATAAAAAATAGGGCCGGGGGTGTAGCTCGGAGGTAGAATGCCCCCGGGTTCAATCCCCAGTACCACAAAAAAAGAAAAAAGAAAGGAGAGGGTGGCCCAGACAGTAGGGGTGTCTGAAACCTCATTGGTCAGGGGATGAAGAAATGTTTCAGCAAAGGGAAGACTTGGGGATCCCTGGGCTCATTTAAGTGTCTACACCATCAGCACCAAGGGCCAGAGCCAGCTTCTCAGGTACAGAGGAGGCTTCCCACTGGAGAAGAGAGTGAGGTGGCAGCGGGTAAGGAGACCAGTGTCGCCTGAACACCTCTGTACTCGGGGGACAAGGTAGGTGCTGTGCACACCAAATCTGAAGTAATTCTTGCAACAGTGTTTAACCGCTATGGACTGAATCATGTGCCTCCCAAACTCCCATGTTGAAGCCTTTAATCCCTAATATGAATAAAGCTGTGGTTTTGTTATGGTGTGTGTGTGTGTGTGTGTGTGTGTGTGTGTGTGTGTGTGTGTCAGGGTCTTGGTAAGTTGCTGAGGGCCTCACTGTGTTGCTGAGACTGGTCTCAAACCTGTGATCCTCCTATCTTAGCCTCCCAGGTACTGGGATTACAGGTGTGTGCCATCACACCAGGTGAGATATGTTCTTTAAGGGCAAAATTAAGGTTCAGTGGGGTCAGAAGTCTGGGACTCTAATCCTATGGGGCTTTGATCCTTATAAGACACCACAGCCGCTTTTCTCTGTATAGCACAGAGGAGAAGGCAGAACAAGAAGGCAACATCTACAAGGAGCCAAGGAGAGCGGGCTCACCAGAACCCAGCCTGGCGGCACCTCCGCCTTGAACTTCAGCTTCCACATCTGTGAGAAGATTCATTTCTGTTGTTTAAGCCACGTAGTCTGTGGCATTTTGTTACTGCAACCCAATCAGACTAATATATTGAGGCTGTTTTGTGTTTGTCTGGGTTTTTTATTTGTTTGTTTTTGTGGTACCAGGGATTAAACCCAGGGGCATTTTGCCTCTGAGCTACATTCCCAGCCTTATTTTTATTCTTTATTTTGAAACAGGGTCTCACTAAGTTGCGGAGGGCCTCACTAAGTAGCTGAGGCTGGCTGCAAACCCGCGATCCTCCTGTCTCAGCCTCCCAAGTACTGGGATTACATGGGTGTGCCACCATGCCCAGCTCGTTTGTCTGTTTTTAATTGAGACAGCCTTGTCCTTACCCATGTCCTTATTAAGTATCTAAGTACATGATGGAACCAAGATTCAAACCTGGGTCTGTCTAATTCCAAAATTCATGTTCTTTCTTGTCCACCATGTTGCCGTACAGTTTACTAAGCACCATGTGTCAGGAATACAGTTAAAAGGTGGCAGAAATTGTATGATTAAAAACAAACATTAGCAGGATAGACTGTGTGTTAAAAATTCTCTATTATAGTCAGGCCCTGTGGCACACCTTGGAAATCCCAGCGACTTGGGAGGATGAGGCTGGAGGATCCCAAGTTTAAGTCCAGCCTGGGCAACGTAGTAAGACCCTGTCTCAAAATAAAAAATAAAAAGAGCCAGGAGTGGTAGTGCATGCCTGTAATCCTAGTACTTGGGAGGCTGAAACAGGAGGATCTCAAGCTCAAAGCCAGCCTCAGCAATTTAGCGAGACCCTGTTTCCAAATAAAAAATAAAATCAGTCTAGAGGTGTAGCTCAGAGGTAGAATACCCCTGGGTTCAATCCTCAGCACCACAAAATTAAATAAATAAATAAATAGCTAAGAGTTGAGGGTATAACTCAGTGGTAAGATGTCCCTGGTTTCAATCCCCAGTACTGAAAAATAAATCTTCATTATACCAGTTCACCAGGAAACAATTCTACAGTTCTACTTGACTGATAATAAACTGGACAAATGGGAAGAGACTATTTCCAGTGTTCTGAGTCCTTCTTTTTCCATTTTTTTTTAAATGTTCCCAGTACAAAGAGGAATGTTAGCTAGTGATATAAGATCAAAGGGCGAATCCTCGTGAAGATTTTAATACCTAGCTCCTATTATTTCATTCCCTTCCAAGATTCCTATGACTCTTCACCTATTAGCCATGTAAAACCCAAGAAGAGACAAACTGGGCCCGTGGTTCCTGTCCCACAGTGGAGGCTGCCCTTGACTAGCATGAAATCAACGCTTTCTTGGACTATGAAGTAGTTTCTGTTCATGACATCAAACTCAAAAGGTTAGAAATAAGCTGGGCATGGTGGCATATGCCTGTAATCCCAGTACGTGGGAGGCTGAGATGGGAGAATTGCAAGTTCAAGGCTAGCCTCAGCAATTTGCAAAACCCTCCAATCTTAGTGAGACCCTCTTTCCAAATAAAAGATGAAATGGGGCTGGGGTGTAGCTCAGAGGTAGAATGCCCCTAGTTCAATCCCTAGCATCACCCCCCCCAAAAAAAGGTTAGAAATACCTAATTTCTAAAAATAGTTACAAATCTCTCACCCATAAACTGAGCTAAACCACTCTTCATCCTGTTTATATCCTACCTGGACCAACTTCTAGGAAAGCATGCAGCTAGAGAGTTTAGTATGTCTGGCCAAGGAGCCATTGACACCTTTCCAGAATTACATGAGGGCAGGTAAATATCTGTATTTATCCTCACCTCATCTTCTCCAAAATATCTGCTTGCTGCCATTTGTGGTACAAGAGTGGGAGTAGGTGCCATATTGCTAAGAATATCTAGGATGGAGAAATTCTAAGCGGACCCTTCACATCATTGTTCTTAGGAGATAAAGAAAGTGATAGTTAAACATGCTACTATTAGAAGTCAAGTCAGCCAGGATGCTTCTGGGTTAAAAAGTCAATAGATAGCTGGGTGTGGTGGCACACACCTGTAATCCTAGTACTTGGGAGGCTGAAATAGGAGGATCACAGGTTCGAGGACAGCCTCAGAAAGTAGTGAGAATCTCATCAACCTAGTGAGACCCGGTTTCAAAATAAAAATAGTATAGGGCTGAGAGTATAACTCAGAGCTAGAATGCCCCTGGGTTCAATCCCCAGTACCACACGCACACACAAAAAAGTCAATAGTTAGCCAGGTGTGGAGGTGCACACCTGTAATCCCAGTATGGGGAAGACTGACACAGGAGGGTCACAGGTTTGAAGTCAACCTCAGCAACCTAGCAAGGCCCTGTACAACTTAGGCTTGTTTCAAAATAAAAGAATATAACAGGGTTGGGGGTAGAGCTAAGAGGTAAATACCCCTGGGTTCAATCTCTAGTACCACAAAAATAAGTCAGTCAATAGAAGCCCCTCTCTATTATGTGCATACATTTTTTTTTCAGTCCTTTCCCACCAAACTCAGAAGAAAAGTGTTTGGAGCTAGATGTCCGTCTTTATCTTCTCATAATGATGGTATTCAAAAGAAGGAGCCAAGCCAGGCATGGTGGTGCATGCCTGCAATCCCAGTACTTGGGAGGCTGAGACAGCAGGATCACAGGTTCGAGGACAGCCTCAGCAAGTAGTGAGACTCTTTATCAACCTAGTGAGACCCTGTTTCAAAATAAAAATAAAATAGGGTTGGGGTGTAGCTTGGAGGTAGAATGCCCCTGGGTTCAATCCCCAGTACCACGCACATGCGCGCGCACGCGCGCGCACACACACACACACACACACACACACACACACAGAAGAAGGAGCCAGTTCAGATTCAGATATGATGTTCCTGCTGACACTGTCTCTGTCTCTGGTAATGTTTGCAGCAGCACCGACCCTCTGAAACTGCATCTAATTTGAAGTACAAGCCTGAGAAAACTGTATTCCTGTCTCACGGGCCACTGCCTCTTCCCCTTTTGGTCCTAGAAGCTAAATTTAAATGCAGCCCTGAGAGGTAGCAATGCACTAATTTCCTTTTCTCTTATATCTTTGGTTCTAGGCTTCTTTTCTTAATGTAATTTGAACACCTAGATGAAGTTGTCAACAAATAATCATGCAAGCCAGATTGACAGCCGTGAAAGCTGGGTAGCCTTTGAGACCAATTACAAATAGGGAAGGCGAAACAGGTGCAGGGCGTGTTCGCGGCACCGGTTTTCAGCATCAGCAGCTGGAGCCGTAACACCCCTGTGAGCCGTGTGGGACAGGACAGGGACCTTCTGCTGTGATTATCCACCCGGGAATAACCTTCACGGAGGAGGGAAGAATCAGGTGGCATTTGGGATGCCATTCTAAAGCACACCGACACCCTGGGCTGGAGGGGTGAGATAGGGTGACCCATAGGATGGGCCAGGCTGTGTAAAAGTATCCAGCAGCGCCAAATCAAATCCTCCCTCAAGACTGAGCTGCTTCCTGGCCGCCTCCCCTAGGATGAGGGGTGACTCTAGTGTGACTGGCTCTGGGACTTCAAACATGTCCAGGGACCTGGTCAAGGGTGATCAGAGGACCAGCCAGCATGACCCCTGAGGGCTGAGTGCTACTTGCAGTGGCCAGCAGGGGAAAGGCAAATTGCCTTGAAAACTCAAATTTTTTTTTTTTTTGCAGTACTGGGGATTGAACCCAGGGGCATTCTACCTCTGAGCTCCACCCCCAGCCCTATTTTTGTATTCTTTATTTTGAAACAGGGTCTCACTAAGTTGCGGAGGGCCTCACTAAGTAGTTGAGGCTGGCCGAGAACCTGGATCCTCCAGTCTCAGCCTCCCAAGTACTGGGATTACAAGCCTGCGCCACCACGCCCGGCTTTGGAAAACTCAATTTTGAGGTGCCTTTTGCTACAGTTAAGAGGTAGAGGTATCTTCTAACATCATAAATCTTTTTTTTTTTTTTGGGTGGGGGAGAGGCGTTTGTTGGTACTGTGGATTGAATCCAGGGGCATTCTACCGCCAAGCTATACCTCCAGCTCTTTTCTTTTTGTTTTTTGTTTTGAAACAGGGTCTCACTGAGTTGCTGAGGCTAACCTCAAACCTGCGATCCTCCTGTCTCAGCCTCCCAAGTACTGAGATTACAGGCGTGCACCACCATGCCCAGCTCTGACATCGTAAATCTTAGAGGCTAGAAAGAGTGACTAACTAAGAAGGTACCCACCAGGCTTCACTCCCTGACCACCACCTCTGATTTAGTGCAATGTACAAGACAGCAAGTTTCACATGGTGAAGGAGCAACTGACTTTTTAGTGACAGAAAAGTAACCAAGTGATCGAGCTGGCTGCTGGCTGCATCTGTAATCTGATTTCCCACTCCTCCTCCCTGGTTCCTCTGCCCTGACAATACTGGTGTTCCTCCAGGAAGCCCAGCACACGGCGCCCCACCGCAGGGCCTTGGCACTCCCGGCTCCTTCCACCACGGACTCCATCCCTCCCGGTGTTTCCTGTCTCTGCTCACTCCATTCCCCAGGTAGACCTCTCCCGCCCATCCTGTCCATCCAGCATCTCTTCCGTCTGTTTTCCAGCCCTTTACCTCCCTCTGTGTCTTGCCAGCACTTACACGACCTCCCAGTCCATGATCTATTTATGTTTGTTTATTGTCTTTCTGCTCTGCCAGAAGCCCCATCTCAGTAGGGATTTTTGTCTCATTTCAGCCTAGAAGAGCCTCAACAAATATATTCATTGAAACTTTGAATAAATATATTATTATTATTATTATTATTATTATTATGGGTGGTGCTAGGAATTGAACCCAGAGGCATTCTACCTCTGAGCTACACCCCCAGCCCTATTTTTATTTATTTATTTATTTATTTATTTATTTATTTATTTATTTATGTGTGTGTGGTACTGGAGATTGAACCCAGGGGCATTCTACCTCTGAGCTATACCCCTAGCCCTATTTTTTTTTTTTTAATTTGGAAACAGGCTCTCACTAGATTGATGAGACTCTCACTACTTGCTGAGGCTGTCCTCAAACCTGCGATCCTCCTGCCTCAGCCTCCTAAGTACTGGGATTACAGGTGTTTACCACCACACCCAGCTCCTATTTTTATTTTTTATTTGGAAACAGGGTCTCACTAAGTTGTTGAAGCTGGCTTTGAACCTGTGATCCTCCTGTCTTAGCCTCCCAAGTACTGGGAGCGTGCGCTGCCACGCCTGGTTCCATTTTATTATTGTTCTCTGAGCATATCTGGACATGTATTCTCCTGTGCTCAGCGTTCTACATCTGCTATTTAATCTCTGTAACAACTCTGTGAGGTCATCGTTAATGTACTCTCCCATTTACAGATGAAGAAATTGATAGAGTTGAATAAATTGTCTGTTCTCATTGCTGCTTTCAGGTTGTAGGTTTCTGTGTTTTGAGAGTTTTGGTGTTTGTGTGTTTCTGAGACTTCAGTCACACAGAGTTGAGATGCCTAGACTTATCCACACTCCTGACACACTCTCTTCATGTACGGCCACCTTGGTTCTGTTTATTTTATAATTTTCCCCCTTTGTTGCCTATTCCTAATCTAATCCCTCTCCTCCATACTGACATCTGACGAAGCATCTCACAGGCAGTGAATCCAGTTGAGGATACGCACTCGAGCCAGGCGGCTGGACCTCCAGGCTTCGCCACTGCACGGCACTGGGAAATTCTTAGTTATTGGTGTTTGAATGATTTGCTTTCCTCCTTTTCCTTTTTTCTTCTGGGTTCCCTAAAAAATGGATTGGGCATTTAGCTGATTCTCCAAATTTCTTCTTTCTCTCTCTTTTTCCATTCTGTATCCTTATCCTTTCTGATTCCTCCCGGGGGAACTCCCTGACCTGATCATCCAGCTATTTATTTATTAGAGCTTTCCTGCTTGCTTGCTTGCTTGCTTGCTTGCTTTCTTTCTTTCTTTCTTTCTTTCTTCCCCTTCCTTCCTTCCTCCCTCCCTCCCTCCCTCCCTCCCTCTCTTCCTTCCTTCCTTCCTTCCTTCCTTCTTTCTTTCTTTCTTTCTTTCTTTCTTTCTTTCTTTTCTTTCTTTCTTTTTTTCTTTCTTTCTTCCCCTTCCTTCCTTCTTTCCTTCCTTCCTTCCTTCCTTCCTTCCTCCCTCCCTCCCTCCCTCCCTCCCTCTCTCTCTTTCTTTCTTTCTTTCTTTCAGTGCTGGGGATTGAACCCAGGAACATTCTAACTCTGAGCTACACCCCCAGCCCTATTTTATTTTTTTGTTTTGAAACAGGGTCTCAATAAGCTGCTGACAGCCTCATTAACTTGCTGAGGCTGGCCTCAAAACTGAAATCCTCCTGTCTGAGCCTCCCAAGTACTGGGATTATAGGCCTGCACCACCACACCTGGCCATTTACTAGAGATTTTCACATTGAAGTATCCATCTAATTCTCTAGGCAGTAATAACTGGTTCTGCTGGGGATGTAGCACAGTGGCAGAGCAATCGTCTAGCATGCATGACAAGAGTATGGAGCCCTGGGCTCCACCCCCAGCACAGGAACAACAACAAGTCATTCATTCCTGTTTTTGTTTTGAATTTTTTGTTTTGTTTTTCGATATTGCGGATTGAACCTGGGGGGAACTCCACACTCAGCCCCCCTTTTTTTTGATTTTTGATTTTGAAATAGGGCCTGTAATCCCAGTACTTGGGGAGGCTGAGACAGGAGGATCGCAGGTGCGAGGATAGCCTGAGCAATTTTGTGAGGCCCTCTGCAACTTAATGAGAACCTGTTTCCAAATAAAAAATAAAATAGGACTGGGAGTGTAGCTTGGAGGTAGAATGCCTCTGGGTTCAATCCCCAGTACCACACACAAAAAAAGGGGTCTCACTAAGTTGCTGAGAGTCTTGCTAAATTGCTGAAGCTGACCTTGAACCTGCGATCCTGATCCTGTCTCAGCCTCCCAAGTGCTAGTATTATAGGCGTGTGCCACCACACCAGGCAGATTCATTCTTAATGTTTCTAATTCATTTACTGAACTGCTTATTCTCACTTCATCTGTCCAGTATTTCTCTCAACCCCTCAAGAATGTTTATTATTCTTGGTTTTTTTTCTTTTTTCCATTAGTGCTTTCTCTGATGTATGTTGTTCAGTTTGTTGTTCCTCAAATTTTCAGTTCCCATGATTTGCCCTCTGAGCGCTCAATTGTTTCTTTGGGACCATTCGCTACCTTGACTAACAGAAGGTATCTGTGGAGAGGGACCACATTTTGGCCATTGTGAACAATAACACAATGATCAAAATCACGGTGACATGTCACCTCACACCTGATAAGATTGCTATTATCAAAAATCAAAAGACAACAAGAGCTGGATGTGGTGGCGCACACCTGTAATCCCTGTACTTGGGAGGCTGAGACGGGAGGATCGCAGGTTCATGGCCAGCCTCAGCAACTTAGTGAGACCCTGTTTCGAAATAAAAAATAAAGTAGGCCTGGGGATGTAGCTCAGAGGCAGAATGCCCCTGGGTTCAATCCCCAGTACCACAAAAAAATAAATAAAATGAAAAAAATCATTACAAGAGTTGGTGAGGATGGGGAGAAACCGTATCTCTGTATAAAGGAAGAATGCAAAATGGTACAGCTACTATGGAAAACAGTATAGTCATGTATGTATGTATGTGTGTATGTACTGGGCATCGAACCCAGGGGCATTCTAACACCAAGCTCCAACCCCACACCTTTTTATTTTTTGTTTTGAAACAGGGTCTCATGAGGTTGCTGAGAATCTCACTGCGTTGCTGAAGCTGGCCTCAAATCTGAGATCCTCCTGTCTTGGTCTCCCAAGTACTGGGATTACAGGCATGTACCACCATACCTGGTTTTTGTTTGTTTGTTTGTTTGTTTGTTTTTGCGGTACCGGGGATTGAACCCAGGGGCGTTCTACCTCCGAGCTACACCCCCAGCCCTATTTTTTATACTTTATTTTGAAACCGGGTCTCACGAAGTTGTGGAGGGCCTCACTAAGTAGAGAGAGAGAGAGAGAGACAGAGAGAGACAGAGAGAGAGAGAGAGAGAGAGAGCTGAGGCTGGCCGCGAACCCAGATCCTCTGGTCTCCGCCTCCCAAAGTGCCGGGATTACAAGCGTGCGCCACCACGCCAGCCACCACACCTGGTTTAAACAGTCCTTTAAAAATTAAAAAATTGGCCGGGCATGGTGGTGCACATCTATAATCCCAGTGCTTGGGAGGCTGAGACAGGAGGATCACAGGTTCAAGGACAGCCTCAGCAAGTACTGAGACTCTCATCAACCTAGTGAGTCCTTTTTTCAAAATAAAAATAAAATAGGGTTGGGGGTGTATCTTGGAGGTAGAATGCCTCTGGAATCAATCCCCAGTACCACAAAAAAATTAAAATTAAAAAATTGAGCCGGGCGTGGTGGCGCACGCTTGTAATCCCAGTACTTTGGGAGGCGGAGACCGGAGGATCCGGGTTCGTGGCCAACCTCAGCACGCATGCGCGAGCACGTGATCTCGATCTCTCTCTCTCTCTCTCTCTCTCTCTCTCTGTCTCTCTCTCTCTCTCTCTCTACCTAGTGAGGCCCTCCACAACTTCGTGAGACCCGGTTTCAAAAATAAGCATAAAAAGAAATAGGGCCGGGAGTGTAGCGCAGAGTTAGAACGCTCCTGCATTCAACCCCCGGTACCGCAAAAAAAAAAAAAAAAAAAAAAATTGAACTGCCATAGGATTTGGCAACCCCATTTCTGGATATTTATCCCAGAGAACTTGAATTAGTTGGATCTCTTGCACATAAAAGAAGAGGAAGAGGAAGAGGGAGGAGGAGGAGGAGAAGACAAAGATGAAGATGAGGAAGAATAATTATTAAGCTGGGCATGGTGGCACATGCCTGTAATCCCAGCTACTTGGGAAGCTGAGGCCATGCTCGCTGTAGTAAGATTCACAGTAGCTAAAATGTGCAAATAACCTACGTGTCCATAGATGAATGGATAAGGAAGACGTGGCACATACATACAATGGAATGTTTCTCAGCTGTTAAAGAGAAGGCAGTTGTGCAATATGTGATAACATGGATGAACTTCAAGGACATTATGCTATGTAAAATAAGCTGGTCACAAAGAGACAAATACAGCATGACTGCACTTACATTAGGTATCAAAAATAGTCAAGAACACAGAAGCAAAGAGCAGAACTGTGGTTGCCAGGCACAGGGGTAAGAGGGGTGGGGCTGGGGGAGAAACAGGGAAATGAGGAGCTACTAAAAATATGTTATGTATAAAGAATTGTAACACAGCCGGGCGTGGTGGCGCATGCTTGTAATCCCAGTACTTTGGGAGGCGGAGACCAGAGGATCCGGGTTCACGGCCAGCCTCAGCTCTCTCTCTCTCTCTCTCTCTTTCTCTCTGTCTCTCTCTCTCTCTCTCTACTTAGTGAGGCCCTCCGCAACTTTGTGAGACCCGGTTTCAAAATAAAGTGTAAAAAATAGGGCCGGGGGCATGGCGCGGAGGTGGAACGCCCCTGCGTTCAATCCCCGGTACCGCAAAAAAAAAAAAAAAGAATTGTAACACAAAATGAGTAAATTCTTAAGATCTACTGTATAATATTGTGCCTATAGTTAACAATATTATATTATGCATTAAAAATCTGCTATGAGAGCTGGGCGTGGTGGCGCATGCCTGTAATCCCAGTACTTGGCAGGCTGAGACAGGAGAATCACAGGTTCATGGACAGCCTCAGCAAGTAGGGAGGCTCTTATCAACCTAGTGAGACCCCGTTTCCAAAATATAAAAATAAAGTAGGGCTCGGGGTGTAGCTCGGGGGTAGAATGTCCCTGGGTTCAATCCCCAGTACCAAAAAAAAAATCTGCTATGAGGGTATATATCATATTAAGTGTTATCACAATTTTAAAAAGGAACATCAGGTTCATAATCAAAGGACTCAGGAACCACCTTGGTGTAGCAGCGCCATTTGTTGCAGATGCTGTTGATGTTGATTGATTCATTAGAAGTCTCTCACATGAGCTGGGCGTGGTGGCGCACACTTGTAATCCCAGTACTTTGGGAGGCGGAGACCGGAGGATCCGGGTTCGGGGCCAGCCTCAGCTCTCTCTCTCTCTCTCTCTCTCTCCTTAGTGAGGCCCTCCACAACTTCGTGAGACCCGGTTTCAAAATAAAGTATAAAAAAAAAATAGGGTCGGGGGTGTGGCGCGGAGGTAGAATGCCCCTGGGTTCCATCCCCAGTACCGCAAAAAAAAAAGTCTCTCACATGAATGACAACAGATTCAACATGACAAGATCTGAGGAGACCGGGGAAGAGAAGAGGCATCTCTTCTCTCTCCTGACATCCTTTACCAGCATCTTGATCACAGGACCTAGCAAAGCAGTGATAGGGTGAGTCAGGGAAAAGCATCAAGGTAGTCACAGATGAATGAGGGAAGGAAAGGGTAAACACGGAAGATGTCAGGGGCTTTGCTTATCCGTCTTATTTGGTCCTTGGAGATTTGTCTGTGTGCAGAAATCTCCACTTGTGTGGGCAGTTTGTGCCCCTCCCAAGCCGGACTGAGGTGACCTCAAAGCTGATGACTGACAAGGCCCGCAACACCTTGGAGAGACTCTCAGTGGCTAAAGATAAGCCAATTTTACCATCAATAATGAAGATAACAGAACTAGTTAAAATATTTCAACTATGTTTAAATTCATATGTTGATAATGGTATAAGAAAAAAATGTAGTCGCCACTGCAACTAGCTCCTTCTCCTCCTTTTCCTCCTCCTCCTCCTCCTCCTCTTCCTCCTCCTCCTCCTCCTCTTCTTCTTCTTCTGATTATTATTATTATTTTTTTGCAGTACCAGGATTCAACCCAGGGGCGTTCTACCTCCGAGCTACACCCCCGGCCCTATTTTTTTATCCTTTACTTTGAAACTGGGTCTCACAAAGTTGCGGAGGGCCTCACTAAGTAGCTGAGACTGGCCGTGAACCCAGATCCTCCGGTCTCTACCTCCCAAGTACTGGGATTACAAGTGTGCGCCACCACGCCCGGCTTATTATTAATAGTAGAAGTAGTAGTACTGGAGATTGAACCCAGTGGCACGCTACCTCCAAGGTACACCCCCAGTCTTTTTTAAAAAAAAAAACAGGCTCTAGGTAAGTTGCTGAGAGCCTCACTAAATTGTTGAGGCTGGCTTCAAACCTGCGATCCTCCTGTCTGAGCCTTCCAAATACTGAGATTATAGGCATGTGCTAACATGCCAGGCTAGCTCATTATTTTGAAAAATGATAGTTGACAAGATAGGAATAAATCATATATCTTGCTTTTCTTTAAAGGTTACCACTGGTAACCAAGTAGTAGCTGAGGATGGGTTTTTCGTTGTGGAAATATTCTAGATAATGAAGGAAAGGGATGATAAAATGAAATTGTCATGGGGAAACAGCTAATTCTGAGGGGCTTCCATGATGAATAAGAATTTCAACACGTGCCATCAGAAAAAGGCAAAGGTTTTAATTAACTTAAAAGGTGGGGATACAGGTTGGGGGTTAACTAAGAAAGGCAGGGATACAGGTTGGGGGTTAATCTAAGAAAGGGAAAACGAGTCTCCCTGCGCACGTCCATCCATCCAGGTGAGCAAGAGAGCTCGGTTCTTTATAGGAGGGGGTAGGTAGGGTCGCACAGGAGAGGGCAGGACTTCCTCTTAGTCCTGTTTCCCTGGCAACAGATAGGCAGTGGGGTCTGGCCTTTTGTCCTCCTCACCCACCCTATTTACATTAAGCATCTCAGGTGTGGAGAGGAGCCATTGTGATTAAGGGTATGGATTCACTAAGGCTTCTGCCTGATTGAAGCCACCCTATAGGGTGGAGTTAGATTATGAACTTTCAAAATTTTAAATCTCTATTTTCCCAATGTCTCCTTTCTGCCTAATATTTCTATCTTTTCTATTCTACCTCATCAAAATGAATATAACCATTTTTGACAGTACTAGATCTAGGCATGAGCATCAATGGCTGCTAATGTGACAGAAACAGAGATGATAGCCAGGTGTGGTGGCGCAGGCCTATAATCCCAGTACTTGGGAGGCTGAGACAGGAGGATCGCGGATTCGCAGACAGCCTCAGCAAGTAGTGAGACTCTCATCAACCGAGTGAGGCCCTGTTTCAAAATAAAAAAATAAAATAGGGCTGGGGGCTTAGCTCAGAGGTCGAATGCCCCTGAGTTCAATCCCCAGTATAAAAACAAACAAACAAACAAACAAACAAACAAACAGAGATGACCAGACATTACATTCTCACCATTTTGCTTTGAGAAAGACAACCTGAATCTGAATCTGACTGAGCCTTTAGAACAGATTCGAAGTTTACCAAAAATACAAGAACAGAGAAACATGTCCAAACAGACTCAGGGATGAAGTCAGCAGAATCTAAGCTGTGGGAAACTAAAACTGTAGGAAGGCTTCTTCTTTTTTTTTTTAGCAAAAACATTTCAATGAGGGGAAAGAAGGAGAGTCTGGGGATAGAGGTGTAACTCAGTGGTAGAACACATACTTTGCATGCACAAAACCTTGGCTTCAATCCCAAAAAAGAAAAATAAGGGGAATTTATAGATTAAAGGGGACTTGAAAGACATATCAACTGTCTCAACATGTGATCGTATTTGCATCCTAATTCAAACAAACTCTAAAACAAAAAGCCACTTATGATATTTATGAGGAATTGGGAGTACTGACCAGATATCAAGGAATTATTGTGAGGTAATTTAGATGTGATAACTGGTCTTGTGTTTTTATTAAAAATAAAGGAGCCAGGAGTAGTGGCGCATGCCTGTAATCCCAGGACTTGGGAGGCTGAGGCAGGAGGATCGCAGGTTCAAGGCCAGCCTCAGCAACTTAATAAGGCCCTCC
Source organism: Glis glis (assembly GCA_004027185.1). Classification (NCBI taxonomy): domain Eukaryota; kingdom Metazoa; phylum Chordata; class Mammalia; order Rodentia; family Gliridae; genus Glis; species Glis glis. Next base: position 73,119 of record PVJS01001194.1, on the reverse strand, counting down.
GCAATTTAGTGAAACCCTGTTTCAAAATAAAAAAAATAAGATAGGGCTGGTGGTGTAGCTCAGAGAAAGAATGCCCCTGGGTTCAACCCCCAACACCATAAAAAATAAAAATAAAAAATAAAATAATAAAGAGTCGCCAGGTGTGGTGGCATATATTTGCAATCCCAGTACTTTGGAAGCTGAGCCAGGAAGATTGTAGGTTGGAGGCCAACCTCAGCAATTTGCAAGGGCCCCAGCAATTTAGTAAGACCGTGTTCCAAAATAAAAAATAAATAGGGCTGGGGCTCAGAGGTAGAATGCCCCTGGGCTCAATCCCCAGTACCACAAAATAAATAATCCTCCTCTTTTAGATATATAAATTTTAATATTTATGTTTGCAATGCTAGGCATCTGGATTTTGCTTCCAAATAATATAGGAGTTGGGAAACAGATAGGAGTATAGATAAAGCAAGATTGGCAGTGAGTTGATGACTGTTGAATCTGGGGAAGGATATGTGGGGATTCATTATACTACTTTGTTTAATTTTGTATAATATTATTGAAGTGATAATGCTTAAAACTTTTTTTTTTTTGCGCGGTACTGGGGATTGAACCCGGGGGCATTCTACCTCCGAGCTACATCCCCAGCCCTATTTTTTATTCTTTATTTTGAAACAGGGTCTCACTAAGTTGTGGAGGGCCTCACTAAGTAGCTGAGGCTGGCCGTGAACCTGGATCCTCCGGTCTCAGCCTCCCAAGTACTGGGATTACAAGCGTGTGCTACCACGCCTGGCTGCTTAAAACTTAATAATAATTTTTTTTAAAGTTTTAAAAAGAAAAACATATTGCAAAAATTATATATTCTGGTGGGGCATGGTGGCCCACATCTATAATCCCAGTACTTGAGAAGGCTGAGACAGGAAGACCCCAGGTTCAAGGACAACCTCAGCAATGTAGTGAGACTCTCAGCAACCTAGTAAGACCTGTTTCAAAACAAAAAAATTTAAAAAGGGCTAGGGGTGTAGCTCAGAGGTAGAATGCCTCTAGGTTCAATCCCCAGTACCATATACACACAAAAAAATGTGTGTGCATGCAAGAAAACAGTGAGGTAAAGCATTAGCTGCCACAAAATGCTGTGATCATTCTACATTTTGGGTTAGACATACACAAGACTTTTTGGTTAAGTCTAAAAGTATATGCACCAAACTATTAACAACATGAGGAGAAAGTAACATTACCATGTATATCAAATTTGTGATTTGAATTTAGTTTAAGTTCAAGGTGCTTCACTTTGGAGAAGATAGATATAAAAATTCCAAATTTAGGAAATAAATTTGTTTTAGACTAGGTAGAAGGAATCTTTGGTAAAAGCAAGAACATAAGTATAACAAGGGATTTTGCTGGTTTTTTTTATATACAGGGGATTGAACCCAGGGGCATTCTACCTCCAAACTACACCCCCAGCACTTTTTATTTTTTATTTTGAGACAGGGTCTCACTAAGTGCTAAGGGTCTTGCTAAATTGCTGAGGCTGGTCTCGAACCTGTGATCCTCCTGTCTCAGCCTCCCAAGTACTGGGATTGCAGGCATGTACCATCACACCCAGCAAGGGCTCCTTTTAATTGTGAATTCCACTACTGATTTTAATATTTCATTAAATGTATACATAACTTTTCAAATGTACATGCATATACCCCATGGCCCATGATCTGGATTTGAAGTCAAGAGACAGTGAGTCTTTATAAGGTAACCCTGGTATAGGGCATGAAAGTAACTGGTCAATTCTATCAACTCAGTTTGTTAACCATCCATTTATATTAGAATTTTTCTATTAAAATAGCTGGTTTAAGCTGGGTGTGGTGACACATGACTGTAATCCCAATACTTGGGAGGCTGAGACGAGAGGATTGCAGGTTCGCAACCAGCCTCAGCTACTTAGTGAGGCCCTCTGCAACTTAGTGAGACCCTGTATCAAAATCACAAATAAAATAGGGCTGGGGGTGTAGCTTGGAGGTAGAATGCCCCTGGTTTCAATCCCCAGTACTGCAAAAACAAACAGCTGGTTTGTTAATCACAGTGGATTTGTCCAGGAAAGAGAAGGAGAAAAGATAGCTCAGTAAGCATGAAAATATAAATAGAAATGAAGTGTCATATCTATATGGACCTTATTAAAAACAGAGAGACTGGATTCAATCCCCTGTACCACAAAAATAACAATAAAAAAGAGAGGAAACACTTAGTGTACATGGATCTCATTATCTGTCTTCTGACAGAAGCAGGGAGATGGATTTATAGGGTCCTTCTGCATGCTGAGAACCACCTACTCCCACCCATGTGTCAAGCCAGCCCATATGTTCTATAAAATGAATGTAGTCTTTTGGTGAAATTTTTCCAATTAAGGAGAATATGTTTTCTACCCAATTTTTCTAAAAACTCTTTATAAACACTTATATGACTGTATTTGTGTGGAATATAAACAGTTTTAGATTATATACGGATTCATATTGAGTAATGGTAATGATCCTTTTCTATGTATATAAGTGAATGTTAACATTAATTTAAAACATTTAATAATCCCTTACTATTTGCTAAGTGCTTATAATATACAACTGAGTGAAACATATTTTAAGTTGAGCTTTTTAAACACCTTCCATATTTAGGCAAAAACAGGTCTTTGTCATCATCTTTTGAAACCTTCCTTTATTTTTTTATTTATTTTTTTACCTTCCTTTATTTAATATAGCATTTGGGATGAATACTGGCTTTTGATAAAGACAAATGGTGTGGCTTTAAAAGAAATAGCATATAGAGAGCCGGGCGTGATGGCGCACGCTTGTAATCACAAGTACTTGGGAGGCTGAGACCGGAGGATCCGGGTTCGCGGCCAGCCTCAGCTACTTAGTGAGGCCCTCTGCAACTTAGTGAGACCCTGTTTCAAAATAAAGAATAAAAAAATAGGGCTGGGGGTGTAGCTCAGAGGTAGAATGCCCCTGGGTTCAATCCCCAGAACTGCAAAAAAAAAAAAAAAAAGAAAGAAATAGCATATAGGGGAAATTTTTAGTACCTAGTCTTTCTTTCTCCTTCTTTTCCCCCTCCCTCCCTCCTTCCCTGAACCCAGTGACTCTCCAACCTGATCTACATCCCTAGCCCTTTTTGTATTTTATTTGGAGACAGGGTCTGGCTGAGTTGCCCAGGCTGGCCTCGAACTTGGCAATCCTCCTGCCTCAGCTTCCCAAGTAGCAAGGATTACAGGTGTATACTACCATTCCCTGATCAATAGCTAGTTTTCTTGAAAGAACATTATTACCAAATTTTCTGTATACTTTAAAAAATAATTGTTCAAATTAAATGATACCTGGCAAAAAAAGTTCAGTGAATATTATGAGACCATCAAATTATGAAAAAAGGAATAACAATTATTTATTAACCCGAAGAAGCAGTGTGGGGACAGGCACAGTTGGCTGAATGCTAGGGACGAGGTGGGGTTGCTTTGGAGGTGTCTATACTTGTATTTTGCATTCTTCATTGGTAATCACATTGCCAAAGGAAAACTTTCTCATCATTAATGGTAAATAACACTTTCCCCGATCTATTTTATTTATTTATTTATTTATTTATTTATTTATTTATTTATTTGCGGTACTGGGGATTGAACCCAGGGGCATTCTACCTCCGAGCTACACCCCAGCCCTATTTTTTATTCTTTATTTTGAAACAGGGTCTCACTAAGTTGTGGAGGGCCTCGCTAAGTAGCTGAGGCTGGCCATGAACCTGGATCCTCCTGTCTCAGCCTCCCAAGTACTGGGATTACAAGCATGCGCCATCACACCCGGCTTCTCCTGATCTATCATAAAGTTTCTGTTATGTATTGTCTTCTAGTTGCAATAAAAATTACTGAATAACATTAATTGAAGAAAAAAGGAATAAGATTTAAGAAAACAATCTGAGCAGGAACACTGAACACCATTTCTAGCTAAAACTAGCATTTTACTATAAGAACTGTAAATGGAGAGTACAAAAGATTCTAACTTCATAATTTCTAAAATATCAGAATCATAGAAAGGAAGAAAACAGTGCTAAAATAAGGACCAAAAACATTTTAATATAAATAATAGCTGATCTGCAGAGTGAGTTACGTTTTTATGAGTGTTTATAAGTGACACGCCTTTATTGATTAATCCATTGGTACAAATTTTAGCATAGCAAGCAAGTACTCTAGGAAAAAAAGATTTTTTTTAAAGCCTGGTATGGTGGTGCACGCTTGTAATCCCAGTATTTGGGAGACTGAGACAGGAGGATCGCAGGTTCACAGCCAGCCTCAGCAACCTCATGAGGCCCTTTGCAACTTAGTGAGACCCTGTTTCAAAATAAAACATAAAAATAGGGCTGGGGGTGGAGCTCGGAGGTAGAATGCCCTTGAGTTCAATATTCAGTACAAAAAAAATTTTTTTTGAGAGATTCCCTATACTTGTGGAGTTTTGGGGTTTTTTTTGTGTGTGTGTGGTACTGAGGATTGAACCCAGCAACATTCTACCTCTGAGCTACACCCCCAGCCCTATTTTTATGTTTTATTTTGAAACAGGGTCTCACTAGGTTGATAAGAGTTTCACTACTTGCTGAGGCTGTCTTCGAAACTGTGATCCTCCTGTCTCAGCCTCCCAAGTACTGGGATTACAGGAGTGTGCCACCACGCCCGGCTGAGATTTGTCATTTCTTAAATTTTGTTACCAAGAAAATAAATATTAATATGTTGTTGCACAAAACTATCAGTTCTTCAAAAAGTGTGCAGGAATAATTGTTATAAAAAATTGGCAGGAGAGGGATTTGTGCTCCCTGTATAAGAGCCCCCCCACCGCTCCCAGGTGTTGGCCACTATATGCTGGGTGGCTAGAGCACATGGCTACAGCCTCACTGTTTGACACATGGTGAGCTGGTGAGCTCACCCCAGCGTCTCAGCAAGAGATTGTAAGGGGAGAAAGTGACATTTTTCATTTGTACTAAAATTGGGATTTCATCAGAGGAGTTGAGTTGTGCCTTACTTTGGAGAAAGCCTAATATAAAAATTCCAGACTTGTGAAATAAATGTGTTTAGCGGTGGTTTCTCATTCAAGGTAAATCATCAGCACTATGAACACAGGCTCTTTTATATTCTGTGCACCAGTATCGATGATATGTAGGAATTCAATATTTACACAAATTTCACACCCACACCCATGATTTAGGGTCTGAGTTTGAGGTCAGACATAAGAGATTATTACAAGTTGTAACAAATGGCTGTGTGACTCTAAGATTCACTTATAGGCCTTTACTTCCCAAACTACAGAGTAAAGGGAAGTGGAAAGACTGTTATTTTATTTTATTTTATTTGTGGTACTGGGGATTGAACCCAGGGACATTCTCCCTCCAAACTCTGTCTCTAGCCCTTTTGATTTTGAAACAGGGTCTCACTAAGTTGCTGGGGGCCTCACTAAGTAGCTGAGGCTGGCCACGAACCTGTGATCCTCCTGTCTCAGCCTCCCAAGCCTTGGGTTACAGGTCTGCTCCACCAGGCCCAAATTTAAAGACACTTTTAACTCTAAAATTGTATATATTTTTTTATTTCTCTAAGATGAACTCTTTGCTGCTTAGACACATTTCAAGTTTGTAGTTTTCTCATATGACTCTTCTCCAAATGTCCTATTTGGAAGAGCCATGGTTTGGCCAGTGTTATAGAAACTACATTAGTCGTGGACTTCCCATGGTTCTAGAACAGTATTACATCTGGATTTTTCCAGATGTATCAATAAAAAATAATCTTACAATCTCCAAATATCAGCACAGATTTCTCCACAAGTACAGCTAAAATATAATAACAGTTGAATTTTCTAAAATCTCTGAATTTTTTTTTTTTGTGTGTGTGTGTGTGTGTGACACTGGGGATCAAGCCCAGGGGCATTCTACTTCTGAGCCAAACCTCCAGCCCTATTTTATTTTTATTTTGAAACAAGGTCTCGCTAGGTTAATGAGAGTCTCACTATTTGCTGAGGCTGTCCTTGAACCTGCGATCCTCCTGTCTCAGCCTCCCAGCGTGCACCACCACACCCGGCTCGTGAACTCATATATACCTACAAATTTATAGCTGTAATTTTCTACACTACACATAGTACTGTCATTTATTAACTCAACAGCTCTTATCTGGCTCTTACCAGGTTCCAGGTCTTGTGCTGGACACTAGTCACAAGTGGTTTCAACAGCAGCCTCTTAGCCAGGGGCAATGGTGCACACCTGTAACTTAGCTGCTAGGGAGGCTGACGCAGGAGGGTTGAAAGTTTGAGGACAGCCTTCTCAACTTAGTGAGACCTTGTTTCAAAATAAAAAACAAAAAGGGTTGGGGACTTAGCTCAGTGGCAGGATGCCCCTGGGTTCAATCCCCACTACCAGTGGAGATGAAAAATCAAGTCACAGTCCAATGTGGACATAAATGTCAAATAAATTATTATATCAAATACATTCATAAATATAAATTGTGCTAAGAGTTATGAAGAAAGAACAGCAAAAAAAAAAAAAACAGTATTAAGAGAGAGAGAGGCACCACCCTGAACTTCACCAAGTTGTATGGCTACAATGCACCAATAAAAAGAGAAAGAGAGAGAGAGAATAAGTTTCCTATTCCAGAAATCAGGATACTTGAATCTTTCTTCTTCTTCTTCTTCTTTTTTTTTTTTTTTTTTGTGGTGCTGGGGATTGAACCCAGGGGCATTGTACCTCCGAGCTACACCCCCAGCCCTATTTTTTATTATTTCTTTTTGAAACAGGGTCTCACTAAGTCGCAGAGGGCCTCGCTAAGTAGCTGAATCTAGCCACGTACCCGGATCCTCTGGTCTCAGCCTCCCAGGTACTAGGATTACAAGCATGGGTACTTGGAGGCTGAGGCAGGAGGATTGTGTGAGCCCAGCAGCTTGGTGCCAGCCTGGGCAACATAGTGAGACCCTGTCTCTGAGTAAAAATAAGAGGAGGATGAGGATATATTGTAAAATGTCAAAGAAAATATTATTTGGGAAAGAGAGAGCCTCAATCATTTTCCAGTGTAGGCAATAATTAATAGGCACATCCTATGGGAAACAATGAAAATACAGATGTTCCTGAGACAGGGGGATAGTAGGTTTGCAGCCAGCCTCAGCAACTTAGTGAGACTCTGTTTCAAAAAGAAATAATAAAATAGGGCTGGGGTGTAGCTCAGAGGTAGAATGCTTTTGGGTTCAAACCCAAGTACCATGGGGGGCGGGGGAAAGAAAAAGAAAAAAAAAAGAAAGGAAGAAAATATAGGAGTTTTCTAACTATTCATCAGATAACTTCACTAGCCATAATTGTGCTATTTCCTCAACTTGGCAAACTATAGAGTACTGATAAATTAGAAGCAGACTGAGATTAGCTATGATTTTCATATTAATTCTAATTGCTCTTAAGTGTGACAGCTACCTGCAGTCTTTGTACGGCTAAGCAATGGAGAGAGCCTAGGTGGGCTGTGACTCACGTGGTCACTGGCTTTGCCTCCTATGAGGATGGTCTTCCACCAATCGACCAGGCACCTCAGGGGTCAGGGAGGGTGGGAGCAGGGACAGGATATTATCTTCAATTTGTCCACTTTGTTTTTCTTTAGAAGCACCAAAAGAAGGGAACAGAGGTTGAAATTAATGGGGCGGAAATGAGATTCTGAATTATCAGTGCATGTCAACGATCTCTGTTCACCCTTGCAGGTTGACTGCACTCAATTTCCTTTAGTGAGAGAAGTTCAGACTCATGGGAAAGAATTCCTCCTCTCCCATGAAGCTCTATTCCCTGGATCTACCTCTACTGTTTTTAAGGGAGATTTTAACACTCAGGGAGGCCTAAGTAGAACAAATATTTCTATTTTCTTTCTTTTTTTTTTTTTTTGCAGTACTGGGGATTGCACCCAGGGGCATTCTACCTCTGAGCTACGCCCCAGCCCTGTTTTTTATTCTTTATTTTGAAACAGGGTCTCACTGAGTTGTGGAGGGCCTCACTAAGTAGCTGGGGCTGGCCGCGAACTTGGATCCTCCAGTCTCAGCCTCCCAGGTACTGGGATTACAAGTGTGCACCACCACGCCCGGCTCTTTCCTTTTTTTTTTTTTTATTTGTTTCTTTTAAAAAAGACTTTAAGACAATTTTGTTAATAGAGAAAAAGTTTTCCCTGGTGTCCTAATAGCACTTTTCTGAAAAATATTTCCATGTTATTTTTCTGCGTATGTTCTCCAAAGTAGAAGAATATAAATAACAATAATATACCTCTTATGTACTAATTTCTTCCTTGGCTCATCCTGTCCTTGTTGGAGGAAAGCTTCATTCTTTGGATTGCTTTTAAATTCTAATGTCAGAGAACTCTTGCAAAAACCAAATATGGGCTTGCATCGATGTGCTGGGAGTCACGAAGTTGAAGCAACACGCCATCTGGAAGCAACGGCAGTGAAAAGTCGGGAAGTCGCTTTCTACCTCTGTGGGTATAGTAGACAATGGTAAAAGGGGAGGGATGAGAAAGTTATTATTATTTTTTTTCCTTTTAAGAAAAAGAAACATACATCCAGGCATGGTGGCTGGGCGTGGTGTCGCACACTTGTAATCCCAGTACTTGGGAGGCTGAGACTGGAGGATCCGGGTTCGTGGCCAGTCTCAGCAACTTAGTGAGACCCTCAGCAACTTTAGCAGAGACCTTGTTTCAAAATAAAATATAAAGTAGGGCTAGGGGTGTACTTGTAGGCAGAATGCCCCTGGGTTCGAGTCCCAGTACAAACAAAACAAAACAAAGAAAAAAAAACCACATACAGCCAAGAAAGAAAGTAGAAGGCTTTTTGTCTCTAGCTGATCAACTACCATCAAAGCCTCTCCCATACAGAGTGAAAATCAGCAACTTGATGGCTTAGGGGAAGGAGTGCTTTGAAGTCTTTTATAGAGTAAGGCTTTTTGGAGGACATGGGGTTGTTCCTGGAAGGAAGCAAGGGTGGGGTTAAGGGGAGATGAGCAGAGAGTATTCTAAGCAGAGTTTGGAAAAGGCTCAGAGTTTGGATTGAGCAGTGGTGGTGAAGGGAACTGGGGGGGGGTGTCTTTCTGCCGAGAGAAAGAGAGAGAGAGAGGAAAGAGAGACCATTCAAGACTCTTCTCTGAAGGAGGGTCAGGGACAGGCCTTGTGTGGCTGGGTTGTGGTTTGTGCTGGTTAGCAAGACGCCTTTGTTAAGAGCTTGAACTGCCAAGGAAATCAGTCCCCAAGTCAGCCAAGTTAAACTCAACTCCCTCAGCCCCCAACCCATCCCCGTCACCTCACTTTAAGAGTCTGTCCTTTTGCTGTAAGACCTTTAAAATTGCTGGGAGAATGAAGCAGAAAACAAAAGGTTAACAGCTCTCCCCCAGCAATTAGTTTGAGGGTGCTACTTGAGTAACTAGTGTTCTAGTATTCTCTTTTTTTTTTTTTTGTGGTACTGGGAATTCACCCCAGGGGCATTCTACCTCCGAGCTACACCCCCAGCCCTAGTTTTTATTCTTTATTTTGAAACAGGGTCTCACTAAGTTGCGGAGGGCCTCACTAAGTAGCTGAGGCTGGCCACGAACCCAGATCCTCTGGTCTCAGCCTCCCAAGTACTGGGATTACAAGCGTGCGCCACCACGCCCAGCCTAGTATTTTCTTAAATTTGCTTTCTACTTAAAATTCAAATCAGACTTAGCCACTCCATAAAAGGAGAAGTTCTGGAACTTCTGGAGAAATTCTCTCTCTCTCTCTCTCTCTCTCTCTCTCTCACACACACACACACACACACACACACACTCACAAGTTTTCATAGTCACAACCTCCTTCCCTCCCTCAGCCAGGTTCTGACTTGGGGCCCATTTAACATGGCACTAGCTGCTGAGGGTGATGGAGGAAACCCCAGTACCTCAACATTTCAGTATTTTCAGTATTTGAGATCATAATAAACATATGATGGTCTATACATGCTTCATAGGAAAGCACAGAATAATTTTATCACTTGAAAAAACTTGCCATCTCCACCAGGGGAAACCCTGTTGTCACCCACTCTTTCTCCTTCCCCTATCCTTCTCCTCTTTTCTCTTCATTCCTGAAACCTACCAAGAAGATCCCAGGGAAGGCTTAGAGTTTCCCAACTTCCATTCTCAGTTATTCTGAAACACTCCTTTTTGGGATTATACATGGGTGTGTGTGTTGGGGGTGACGGGTCCATTCCTCAACTCAGGAACTCAGGATCAGCGGGGCCCTTGGCTAACGTGACTGAAAAGAATTTCAGCACATGCAGGGACATAGAGGTTTATTTAGGAAAGTAGGAAATACACATTCAAGGGAGAATGTGGGCCATCTCAAGAGGGAGAGAGACATTTTGGGGGTTGCAGGGCTCTTTTCTTCTAGGGGACTTTCATGAGGGGTGGGCTAGAGGAGGCAGATGAGGACGATCTCAGTCCGGTAGTCCCGAGGCAGTTTCTGGTGGTCCGGTGGTCTGGTCAATCTTAGGGTCCTCAGGCTGATTGAGGTCTTCATTATCTGATTGACAGACAAGCTGGAGAGTGTCCTAAATTACAGGATTCTCAAAATATTGTCTGTGACTTATTAACTAACTGCACAGGGCAATTATAGTTTGTTTCAGTTAACTCTAGGATCTACAGGTTTCTCAGAAAATTGGGAGAGACAGGCCTAGGAAAGAGAACTGGTTTGGGGAGTAAAGGCTGAAGCACTTTGGTATCAGGTTCTTACGCTAAAGTTATTTTTTGCTTTTCCTTTCTGTTCCTGTCTCCTTTTTACCTATTTATTTCTTGTATCCTACACCATGTGGATCTTTATTAGATATGATCTTTATCCGAATACCTAACTCAATCTGTGTTCCGCTGCCTCTGTTATCTTCAAATCAAATCCAAATCTCTGGGAGGAAAAAAATATATATATATATTTTAAATAACACCTGGTCTGGCACCCAGAACCTTAAGGGCTGAAAGCCACTGCAGATTCGCCAAGTATAAGAATCAAACCATTCATCCTCCTGCCTTCAGGTCTGCCAGCCAGGAAAGGACAGGAAGCTTGCTTGCGAGTGGCTGGAGTGTGGAATGCAGGACTCCAAGCAGTTACTTACTGTGGTTTCAAGCTTTGTCCGGGGAAATTAAGAACAATCTGAAGTTCTTAGTAGCGTTCTAGTCAATAAATACCTGTCTAGAACCTAAAATCTTTCAACCCACTCTAGTATGTACCTTTTACACAATATTTTAACACCATATTTGTTTTTAAAGCAAATTTATTATGGTGCTAACGTACAAATTGCCTAGATGGCCTGGCTGATTAGGTTGCTATTTAAGACCGAGCAGATCGAATGTCCTCCCTAAAACTCCTTAGTAGGCATTTTAATGCTTCGTGTAAACCTCAGAGAGCTACTGGACAGCATTTCTCATGCGTCACGTTTGATTTACAGTTCACCAGTTGGTATCGGGGGTGGGGTGGCAGTTTGAGAGGAGGGTCCGCATACCGGGGTGAACACACGTGTGCTTTTGAACTACATGCTCGCTGGCAATCCAACGCAATAGCCCATTTTCAAATCCTTTCTTGGAAAAGGAATTCAGATTACATAATCATGAAAAACAAACCTGCTGCCACCCGGCATGAGCCAACATGTTACAGTACTCGCTGGCCTGAGGTCACGAAGCCAGCACCCAGCTCCTTGCACCGGGGAGCAGACTGGGAAAAATGAAAATCTGCCAGCTTTGTTAAAGTTATGCCACTTAGTCATAGCGACAATAGCTAATTCACCTTTCTGGAGTTAGCTCAGGATTCCGTAGGACCTCGGGTTAATTAAATAGATGCCTGTTTACTGCTAATTAGGGCTGAATGATCATTAGCAACCCAGAAGCCTATTAGAGCAATTCTTTAGATTAGATCTTCTCAGTGGGCAGATCGCCTTGGCTCTTCCTAGTCCTCCCCGAGATTCTCATCAGGTGCGCCTTCGGCTGGGCAACCTTTCCCAGAAGACACTGCGGCCCTGTTTAAGCGAAGTATTGAACATTATTGGGAGTAGCTGGCCACACAAGCATAAATGATTAATTCAACTTAAGAATTCTGGTGTTCTGGTTTTTGTTTGTTTTGTGGTGCTGGGGATGAAACCCAGGGCCTTGTGCAAGGTAGGCAAGCACTCTACCACTCAGCTACAGGCCCAGTCCTGGGTTTTTAATTTTTTTCATTTTAAGTGGGCTTGGAGATAAGACTCTAAATCTCTACTGCCTGGTTGAAGAGTCATATCCAGTCATATCCTTAAATCCCTGCCTCAGCATTCCAAGGACATCTGTCCACATGAGCTGTGCAGTTGAATAGGCAGCCAGATGTTAAGAGAAGTTACTTTCTCATTTCAGACAGGTAAGTGGGGAAGAAGGCTTTTCTGCCTCAAGCAGAACATTGACCTAAATTTCTATTTTCAACACAGCAGTGAAAGAAAGAAAAGAAAGAAAGAAAACAATCTGACTCATCAAGTTAGGCAACAGCCAACTCAGTGCGATTAATACACTTTATAAACTTACCATAAGGTGGAAAAATCACCTTAGTCCTTTCCAGCAGAAATCACAGGCAAATTAGATGACTGAGTCGCTCCCGAACAGCAAGTACTGTGTGGTTTGGTGCTAAGAGCTTTACAAAGATTATTTCACATAATCCTTATAACAACCCTGTTAGGTGCAAAGGTAAAGAGAGGTTAGGTAATTTGTTCCCGTCTCACAGCTGTTAGGCCATAGCACTGGGGTGTGCATGTGTGTGTGTGTGTGTGGTGTACTGGAGATTGAACCCAGGGGCATTCTACCTCCAAGCTACACCCTCAGCCCTATTTTATTTTTTGTTTTGCAACAGGGTCTCGCTAGGTTGTGGAGGTCCTCGCTAAATTGCTGAGGCTGCCCTCGAATCTGTGATCCTCCTGTCTCAGCCTCTCAAGTACTGGGATCACAGGTGTGTAGCACTATACCCAGCTGGATCCTGTTCTTTGGTTCGATACCCACACCTCGGCTCTGTTGCCTCTTGGTTATCAGACTACACGGGGACCTAGAAGGTAAGAAAAGCACTTCTCCGTTGCTGTGGTCAGCAGGTTGCCTTTACATGTCCTGAATACGTAGTCTGAGATATTCCTGTTTTTTGGTTCTTGAATCCTAGAAGCAAATTCTCCTGGAAGGAAACACAAGGTGTGTGTGTGTGTGTGTGTGTGTTTCTGGAGATGGAACCCAGGGGCATTCTATCTCCAAGCTACATTCCCAGCCCTATATATTTTTTTTTATTTTGAAACAGGTTCTTAAGTTTCTGAGGGCCTCGTTAAGTTGCTGAGGCTGGCCTTGAACCTGCAATCTCCTGTCTCAGGCTCCCAAGTACTAGGATTACAGGCATGTGCCACCATGCCTGGCTAAAACATAATTTTATACCCTTGATCTCTGTTATCTAGAGAGCTGATGCCAGCCAGGAGAGAAAAACTAGGTTCCTTCAGTGATCCCTCCTTCTTGGACTTCCAAGAAGTAAAGGAGACCAAATTGACATTTTCTTCAGTTTATCTGTGCTTCTTTTACACTTCACCTTGTCCACTGAGCCCTTGGGCAAGGCAACAGGGAAACAGTTATTCTGCAACTTTTTCTTTTTCCTCCTCCCCTGGACAACTTTCTTTCACCAGATAGCCAGGAGAGTAAAGTCTGATGATTAACTACTCTTTGGGCTCTTTTGTCTATCATGACAAATTCTACCTGTATTCATTGAAAACTTACTACGCGCTCATCTTGAGCTAGGCATGGAGATTCAATGCTCAGCCTCTTTGCCAGCCACACTGGTAGCTGCGTTCCTGTGAAGTCTGACAGGCCCGCCATGCTACTCAGGCAGAAGTTGTTTTAGGGTTGGGAGTGAATCATCACCAGATATTTGTCAGGGTTGTTGTGGTTTGAGAAGAAAGGATTGGAATGTAAGGGAAACACAAAAGTTGCTGTCTATTTTGCAATACACTAAATGTAAAGTGCACCTTTTCTGAAAACATGGCTCAGAGGCTCCACATTTATGATATTCCTTCTTCACATGCCAGTTAGGACTCCCCTAAACAAATGGGGGTCTGATTCATGCAACAGATATAAGGAGATCACCCTCTTGGCTTGTTAGGACTCTCTCAGTGTTAGCACTGAAATCCCCACATCTGGGGAAATTTCTCAGTTCTGGCCACATTGGCAGCTCGCACACCCTAACCACTCCTAGAAATTCAGCAAGCTGTACGTATACAACCTTCATTGTAGGGTTCTATTTTGCTTAGAATCAACTGAAACAAGCCGGGCGTGGTGGCACACGCTTGTAATCCCAGTACTTGGGAGGCGGAGACCGGAGGATCCGGGTTCGCAGCCAGCCTCAGCTACTTAGTGAGGCCTCCACTACTTCGTGAGACCCGGTTTCAAAATAAAGTATAAAAAATCGGGCCAGGGGTGTAGCTTGGAGGTAAAACGCCCCTGGGTTCAATCCCCGGTACCGCAAAATAAATAAATAAATAAGAATCAACTGAAACAGTTTTTTTTTGTTGTTGTTTTGGTGGTACTGGGAATTGAACCCACGAGCATTCTACCATTCTACCTCTGAGCTACAACCCCAGCCCTTTTTATTTATATTTATTTATTTGAAGCAGGGTTTCTCACTAAATTGCAGAAGGCCTCACTAATTTGCTGAGGCTGGCTGTGAACCTGTGATCTTCCTGTTTCAGCCTCCCAAGTACTAGGATTACAAGCGTGCGCTACCACACCTGGCTAAAACAGTTTTAAAATGTTACATTTTCTGGTCTTTTTTTTTTTCAGTGTCCTAAACCCTAAATAACAACAGAAGAATTTCAATCCAAAGCCACTTAAAAATATTTCAGAACTATTCTTGCCAATTTAGGGCATGATTGATTTAACTGTTTCTCAAATTTGAGCTTCAAATAGGTTCTCTATAATTTAGCTGCCAAATTAAGACATTTAGAGAATAAAGAAAATACTAAAATTATTGAAAATTTATATAATTTGTAGTATTATATATTGTTGGATCTATAAAATAATTTCACTAAAAACCATTTTTGAAAATCCAAATCTTTTTTGGGGGTACTGGGAACCCATGGGTCCTCCAGGTCACACTCCCAGCCTTATTTTGTTTTTTATTTTTTTTAATTAAAAAAATTTTTTTTTTTCGCGGTACTGGGGATTGAACCCAGGGGTTCTACTTCCGTGCTACATCCCCGGCCCTATTTTTTTTTATACTTTATTTTGAAACCAGGTCTCACGAAGTTGCGGAGGGCCTCACTAGGTAGAGAGAGAGAGACAGGGAGAGAGAGAGAGAGAGAGCTGAGGCTGGCCGCGAACCCCGATCCTCCGGTCTCTGCCTCCCAAAGTACTGGGATTACAAATGTGTGCCACCACACCCAGCTATATTTTTTCCAATATGTTATTATTGTTTTAATTGTTTTCCCTTAAATTTGCAACAGTCTGTTTCAACTGACTCTACTCTGTAGCTCACAATATTTTCAACTGACAGATTATTCTTTTTTCTGGTGGTGAAGCTCCTGGTCAGCTCAGAACATGTTCTGTGTAATGGAGGAAATTCTCAATTCTATTCTATTTTGAAATGTACAAATATTTCAGCACAAGTGTTTTCACAGATTCCTACTGTTTGCCTTCATTCAGATTAGAGTTATTTATTTATTTAATCATTTATTTATTGTGGTGTTGGATTTCTTTTTTTTTTTTCAGTACTGGGAATTGAACCCAGGGGCATTTTAGCTCCGAGCTACACTCCCAGCCCTATTTTTTATTCTTTATTTTGAAACAGGGTCTCATTATGTTGCAGAGGGCCTCACTAAGTAGCTGAGGCTGGCCACGAACCCGGATCCTCCGGTCTCAGCCTCCCAAGTACTGGGATTACAAGTGTGTACCACCACACCTGGCTTGTGGTGTTGGATTTCTAATTTGGGAAGAAATTTATCTACAAGAAGTATAATATGTGCACCATCAAAATTTGTATTAATATAATCCTCACAAACAAATAATTTTATCTTCAATGTGAAACTTTTTCCTACTGAATTTGCAATAGCAATCATAATTGGTGAATTTTCACAAGCTTTGATCCCATGAATTTCATGAAAAAATCGAACAACTATTGGAATTAATTCGTTTTAAATTTGAAGCATCTGGTCACACATAAAACAGGAACCATGTAGCTGTTTGAGAGTTCTGTTAATTAAACCAAACACATAACAGCTATTGTTTCATATTTTATACATGTCTAAGAAGGCCTTAAAATAACATCTAAGGTTTGAAGTAAATTCTAGAGCTTCTTTAGCATACTTTTTTTATTACTACAGGTCTCATGGAGGGTGGTAAATGTTGCAAACATTTTATGCACATTTATATGCATCATCAATTTTAATAAGAAATGACAATTCTTATTTAATTTTTTCATTAAACATGCCTTTTTTTTTCCTTTGCTGTGTTGGGAATCAAACCATCCTAGGCAATCACTCTACCACTGATCATCCCCAGCCCTTAAACATGCATCCTGCAGGGGACCAACGCCCCACTGAGTCATACACCAAACGGCTACCAGGGGCAGCAGCAACAAACACTCCTCCCATATCACTGGGAACCAGAAATTAGTTGTTCCAAGCCACCTGTAGGTAGCACGTTTTGTTTCGTCAGCCAGTGTGCTGTATGCTGTCCTTAAAATGGAGGAGTTAGTTACCCGTGTGAAGAAAGGTTTTGGAAGGGTGAGAGCGGTTGTCACGGATGGTTCAGATTTAACCGCTCGTTAAGTGTTGAACTCTACTGCACATGGATCACACACATTACTAGAGAAGATTATGATAGAATATAGAAGTGCAAAGAGGTCACTAAACACAGCCTGACTTACTTTAATGCAAATAATAATATTTCATTAAAACAACAGATGGGGCATGGTGGTGCATACCAGTAATCCTAGCTATTTGGGAGGCTGAGGCAGGAGGATCACAAGTTCGAGACTAGCCTCAGCAATTTAGCCAGATCCTGTATCAAAATAAAAAATGAAAAGGATGGGGGATGCAGCTCAGTGGTAGAGCGCTTTCCTGGTATGTGTGAAGCCTTGGGTTTATATCCCTAGTATCACAACAAAACAAAATGAAACAACTCCGTGACACATGTTAGAGAGGTGACATAGGAAAATTAAACCAGGAAGTTTGTACATATTCTTTGCTGACCCCACAAGTGCTTCAGAAAATAAATTTTAGTTCTCTACCCTAAACCTATTAAATCAAAACTAGGGATAGTCTCACATTAAGCCTTTTTTTTCTTTGTGGTACTAGAGATTGAACCCAGGGGCATTCTACCTCTAAGCAACACTCCCAGCCCTATTTTATTTTGAAACAGGGTCTCACTAAGTTGCAGAAGGCCTTCTAAGATCCTGAGGCTTGCCTTGAATCTGAGATCCTCCTGTCTCAGCTTCCCAAGTACTGGGATTACAAGCATGTGCCTCAGCAACTTAGCCTCAGCAATTTAGCGAGGCCCTCTGCAACTTAGCGAGGCCCTATTTCAAAATAAAAAATAAAAAGGGCTGGGGGTGTAGCTCAGAGGTAGAATGCCTCTGGGTTCAATCTCTAGTCCCCCCCCACACAAAAAAGATATGCTGCTAATAATTTTAAATTAGAGATATTTTTTGTGTGTCGTGTTTCTGATTGAACACAGGGCCTACCTAGTGCATGCTAAATGCATGCTCTACCACTGAGCTACACCCTCCAGCCCCTGAATTTTTAAAAAATAGGAATTATTTTACTTTACCCATTAAAAATACTATTGTGAGAATCATGTGTTCCAAGTTTCTTTAAAGTAATTGTGATTCTAGAACAATGATTTTTTTTCTATTTAAACTATTTTTTCTTTCCTTTTAAAAAAAAGTTTGCTAGTAATTGGCTGCATGAATTAATCTCACCGCCCTTGGAGGATCTAGACTAGTGGATGTCCATTGTTCTTTCTAGTTCCCCAAATTCATTTGTCATATCTTTTTTGAGTGTTTGGAATTTCTTATCATGTGTAATATTATTTTTATATTGTTAAGTAAGAAAGATTAAGTAAGCAGTATGATTATAGGCCATTGTCTTATTTTTCCCTCCTTTAAACAAGCAAATGTTAGCTGGGCGTGGTGGCGCATGCTTGTAACCCCAGTACTTGGGAGGCGGAGACCGGAGGATCCTGGTTCACGGCCAGCCTCAGCTACTTAGTGAGGCCCTCTGCAACTTTGTGAGACCCGTTTCAAAATAAAGGATAAAAAATAGGGCCAGGGGCGTAGCTCAGAGGTAGAACGCCCCTGGGTTCAATCCCTGGTACTGCAAAAAACATAAAAAACCAAGCATGTTATTTTATTTTATTTATTTATTTTGCGGTACTGGAGATTGAACCCAGGGGTGTTCTACCTCCGCGCTACACCCCCGGCCCTATTTTTTATACTTTATTTTGAAACCAGGTCTCACGAAGTTGCGGAGGGCCTCACTAAGGAGAGAGAGAGAGAGAGAGAGAGACAGGGAGAGAAAGCGAGAGAGCTGAGGCTGGCCACAAACCCGGATCCTCTGGTCTCCGCCTCCCAAAGTACTGGGATTACAAGTGTGCGCCACCACACCCGGCCCGCAAATGTTATTTTAAAAAGAGTGAAGAAGATTAGAAGAGTGGACTGAGGGAAGGGACAGAGGGAGAGAGAGAGAACGCAGTATGTGGGACTGGAAAGGTTATTTTCAAAGGCGTTCTTAGGTATAGAGAATCACCTAGTGGTGAGAATAGAAAAAGCTTTTTTAAAAAGTAACTTTTTTTGTTGGTTGTAATTGTTCATGATAGATTCACAGCGATACATTCATATATGCACATACTATTGTTATTTGGTCTGTTTCCTTGCCCATATCTCCCCTTTCCATCTCTTCCTCTCTCCCTGTGCATGAAAGAGATGTTCGTAGTGATACACTCAAATACGCTCATAACATTATTTTGTCTGTTTACTTAGCTTAAGATCTTTTTTCTTGTGCTTCAGGTCATACCACTGAATAGTGTTCATATGGTTTGTATTCGATTTACCTAAAACATACTGATGATTATTTTTGAAATCAACTTTATTTAAACCATACAAATCTGTCGAACATTTAATATTTATCCCCAGGACTTTCTCTCCTAGAGGGACTCAAAATCCTCTATTATCAAACATTGAAGCTGAGCGTGGTGGCACACGCCTGTAATCCCAGTACTTGGGAGGCTGAGACAGGAGGATCACAGGTTCGAGGACATTCTCAGCAAGTAGTGAGACTCTCATGTGAGACCCTGTTTCAAAATAAAAATTTAAAAAATAGAGCTGGGGGTGTAGCTTGGAGGTAGAATGCTCCTGGGTTCAATCCCCAGCACCACAATAGATAAATAAATAAAAGAGTAAATAAATAAATAAAACTTTGAAAATAAATTCTTGCCCCAGAGAATGTGTTAGATTCCTCATTCTATAGTCAAAAGAAGCCTGGGGCCGGGCGTGGTGGTGCATGCTTGTAATCCCAGTACTTGGGAGGCAGAGACCGGAGGATCCCGGTTCGCGGCCAGCCTCAGCTACTTAGTGAGGCCCTCTGCAACTTTGTGAGACCCGGTTTCAAAATAAAGTATATAAAAAAAAATAGGGCCCGGGGGTGTAGCTCGGAGGTAGAACGCCCCTGGGTTCAATCCCCGGTACCACACACACACACACACAAAAAAAAAAAAAAAAAAAAAAAAAGAAGCCTGGGTATGTACAGAACAAGCATGAAACATGACCGTCTTCTATGAGAAACCCTTGGTTTGAACCACCATTGCTGGGCAAATTCCATGACGTTCACACTTCTAACTTCACAGATTAGGTGATTGAGGCTCCATGCACATAACCAAGTTTTTGCAACATTTAGGAAGCTAAGATGAAGATGGATATTTTGCTTGTTGAAATTAATACAGTGTATGTGTAAGGAGCTTTCTGTTTACTTTGGGTTCTCCCCAAAACAGTAAGACTTGGGGGAGGTAGTTTATTCAGGGATCAAAGTGGTGAGCGGCGAGAGTGAGACCAGGATGGAGAAAAAGCCAGTATAAGGTGCGACCTTGCTGCTGTTGCAGTAGGTACTGGGGCTTGATTCTTTGGGATCTCTCAGAATGGCACATGCGAAGGATGGGATGCTAGGATGCTTAACCAATGGCTCATAGGTTCCCAAACTGGGCGATACTGCCCCCCTCTGGAAGGTGCTGGAATGAAACACAGAAATACGAAAGTACGCAAATTTGTCAGTACATCTTTCTATTTGCTTAAAGAAGGTAAATTTCTAGGGGCAGGTAGTATTTCTTTGTGAAAAGGGGGTGGTAAGCCAAATAAGTTCAGGAATCTGCATGACTGGCTCCTGACTCCATTCGTTGAGGATGGCTCCTGGAAATCCTCACTCCCCCACACTTCCCGGCTGTGCTCCTGCGCTGGCTCAGAGGCTCATTCAGATTCGGAGAGAAGCCTGGAGCAGAGATACTGAGAGACCCGTGATTTGCACTCGAGGGATTAAGAGTCGGAGCCTACACAGTCTACTACATCCGTGGCTGAAACCACAAGTGGGCCAATGGGATGTTGTAAAAATATTTGCTAGAGTCACCCTTTACCCCGCTAGTTGGGATGTGGTAAAAGTATTATCCTGCTCAGATCCATTTGTCCCCACAGTAAGTTCACTCTGTCATTGTATTGTCAAGGTGGGGGCCATTCTCTGTAAAGAAGACTTTGTAAAAGAGAACAGATGGCTGGGTAGGGAGGTGCATGCCTGTAATCCCAGTACTTGGGAGGTCGAGACTGAAGAATTGCAGGTTCAAGGCCAGCCTCAGCAATTTATGAGACCCTCAGCAACTTAGCGAGACCCTGTTTCAAAATTAAAAAAATAGCTGGGTGTGGTGGCGCACGCTTGTAATCCCAGTACTTTGGGAGGCAGAGACCCGAGGATCCGGGTTTGCAGCCAGCTTCAGCTCTCTCTCTCTTTCTCTCCCTCTCTCTCTCTCTCTCTCTCTCTCTACTTAGTGAGGCCCTCCGCAACTTCGTGAGACCCGGTTTCAAAATAAAGTACAAAAATAGGGCTGGGGGTGTAGCGCGGAGGTAGAACGCCCCTGGGTTCAATCCCCGGTACTGCAAAATAAATAAATAAAAATTAAAAAAAATAAAAAGGGCTGGGAGGTATAGTTTGGAGGTAGAATGCCCCCGAGTTCAATCCCCAATATCAAAATAAATAAATAATTTTTTAAAAAGAGAGAATTGATGAAATCAGCTATGGTCTCTGCCATTCCAACTGGTCCAAGACTATGAATGATATTCCTCAATTGTCTTTGCTACCACTCATTCTAGATTTCTCCATCCTTGGCCAGCATCAAGCCATCAAGCTGGTAAGGAATCCCAGAGCTTTATCCCAGAAAACTCTGATGTTGTGTTGCTTTACCCTTGTTGAGCTATGGTGATTGCAAATTGCTTGTTCATCGTTTTCACCAGACATAAATGCATAAAGGGAATCTCCAAGTTCCAAACATATTTTCCCTGCCTCCTTTATGTAGCAGCAAGCCTAGCTTCTCATGATAATCAGGGTTGATTAACCTCACGCCAGAACTGGAACTCCTTTCTTTGCATGCTGGTTCATCCATATAAGGAAACCAGAAAGACCAGGTGGAATTCCCCCAAAGTGGTGCTGTAGGGACTGTTAAGTACAAACAGGTGCCAGGTACAAGCATATAAATGAAAAATTAAAAAGCTGAAAAGAAACAGTTATAAAAAATTAGAAATTAGTTGCTGGGGAATAGTTCCTAAAAAAGATTGCTTGGTTACTCAACCTCGATGTCATAAAATTATATATATATATGTATATATATATATATATATATGTATATATATTTCTGTATACTTGCTAACTTGTTAACTGCAAAAATCCGGCTTCTGTAATCAGCCTGCTTGCTTGCAAAATTGCTTTCTGATCGCCTACGAGTGACATAACCCTATAAAAGACAATTGTTAGAACAAGGGGGCTGCTCTCAGTGTGCTGAGTGGGGTTGCAGTTGCCTCAGCTTAATAAATCCTTTGCCTCTTAACCGGTGGTCTTATGGTCTCTATCTCACAATCGGATACTACAGGGAGCAACAGTCTATTTTTATTAGGACATACCAACATATTAAGCCAACCCAGCTATGAACCAGGATCAGGTGTTTTTCTTCTCCATGGACTAGTTGTGGGGATTCTACCATAAGGCCATAGATGTGCATGGATAGAGAGTCCCGGTGAAACAGAGGAGGTGACTTGTGGCTACCTGTTTATGTAAATTATCTGTGCCCCTTGGACCTGCTTGGGCCTTATGATAGAATGATTTACTGCTCCACCCATAAGAACCTCTGATGTGGTGGTTCTGACAATACAAAGCAATGGAGAGTTCTGGTTATATGCCTCATGTGCCACAGTCAGGTGCTCAGTTTTTCCCAAGGTCCAGCGGCACAACAGGAACTGTTTTTCAAATAGTAATTCTTCATGTCATGGCCTTGCTCTGGAATGCTCAGGACTCTGTGTAATGGATTTCTCACTGAGGCTTGCTAGTGAGTTGGCCTTGATTGCCATGATTCTCTCTAGCATTGTTAGATCGGCCAATGATATGGTCAAGTGAAAGAAGTTTGCTTGATTTTGCATGTGGCGCTAAGCTTTCTGCTGGGCCAATGCATTAGTTTTCCTGGTTATATAAACAAGCACACTTCAAGTGGGCCGGTCCTCTCTCTCTCTCATCTCGGAACACAATGATCTCTTAGCCACAGCCACAGATCCTCGCTCTCTAGTTTCTGCCCCAGCTGTGCTGTTTCAGCATTGCTCTTGCTTTGTCTTGACAGGGTGGTTAAATGCTGGTCCTGGCATAGGACATTCTGGAATCCTATCTTCCACATCAACACTTTGGAGCCAGGTTCCATAGCAGCATCTCCTACCGACAACCGTGGCCTGCAGAAGTCAGCTACAATTGAACTTCTTAAAGATGATGGTGTCCCCCTTACTAGAGCATTCTTTATTGGCTTACTGAAGGTAATGTTCCCTAGGCCCTCCTAGAAATAACATCATCAGGTGGTGGTCTTAAGTAATAAATTCAGTTTAACTTTCCCATTTCCTTAAGCTTTCTTATCTTGTCACAATACTCTTAAATATGGTTCTAGCATCTCAACCCACTTGCTAAAGGCCACTATCATGTTCAGACTAATAGTATCAGCTACAGGTGCCCTTGTCAGGATGATCCGAGTCATTAAAGAGCCCCCCACCATGCCAGTAAGCCCTAGCCTACCGGCCTTATATTCTGTGATCCCTCTCTCTGCAACCTCCTCAAGATCTACTCCCAAAATGTTTCCCTGATTGTGGCTGGAACATGTTAGCCAGGTCCTGCAACTGTTTTGGGGATAAAGCTATTTCCTCATGGAGTAGGGAGAGATATGGAGACAATGAAGGGAGGTGTGGATGCAGACAATAGAATCTTGCCAGAAAAATCATCCTGCAAGGATCTGCATCAGGCAGACACATCTGAACATACTCAACTTTGGTCTCAGTATTGTCGCTTCCCTGTGAAGGCCCTAGCTTTAGCAAGGTAATGAAGCAATGCAATCCTGAAGACAAGGGTTGATGGTAGGCAGGACTAGATGTTTGGCAGTGAGAATGGAGTCCACAGGACAGATTTGGGGAAAATTTGTGGGACACAGACTTGATAGAATATGGAAGAAGGGCCGGGCATGGTGGCGCAAGTTTGTAATCCCAGTAGTTGGGAGGCTGAGCCAGGAGGATCCGGGTTCACGGTCAGCCTCAGCTACTTAGTGAGGCCCTCCGCAACTTCGTGAGACCCTGTTTCAAAATAAAGAATAAAAATTAGGGCTGGAGTGTAGCTCGGAGGTAGAATGCCCCTGGGTTCAATCCCCAGTACCGCCAAAAAAAAAAAAAAGAAAGAAAAAAAGAAAAGAATATGGAAGAAGGAAACAAGGGTGACTAAACTTTCCAGTTTGGGCAGCTGAGTGAATGGGGGTATTATTTACTGAGATGGGAAAGTAGGAAGAAGAGCAGGTGTAGAGGAAATTCTTATTGACAGTGTTGAGTTTGAGGGTTTTTTTTTTTTTTTGGCCAGGATAAAGTGGCTTTATTAGATAAAGCCACGATTACATAGGACTTAAAGTGTTGGCAATGGGGCCGTTTTTGCTGAAGGTGGGTGTGAGATTTCTTTGAAGCATTCATGTAGAGATATCCAGGAGACAGTTGAATACACAAGTGTGAAACTTAAGAGAAAGAGATCTGGGTTAGGGGTACAGATTTGAGAATTGAAGCTGTTGATTGTTATTGAAATCATAGTAGTGATATGACCAAAGAAGAGGATATCTAAGTCAGAATTTGGGGGGAAACCAAGGAAGGTAAAATTTACAGAAAAAAAGGACCAGACTATGCAGAGATAAAACTTAAATATAATGTGGATCTCCATGAGTCTTTGACTATCAGTCTGCCTATTCATGGGGTGAAACTGCATGAGCTTTCGAAAAGAATGACTTCCAGCTGGGGGAGCTGTGAGTCACGGAATTCTAAGAGCCCATTCAGGGCCAAGAGTTGTCTGAGTTCCCATCAACCAGAGTAGAAAGACTTTGTTGAATACACAGGGAATTCAACAGAAACCCCAGGAGGAGCATGTCTTAGAAATGGCCTAAACAGTCCTACAAGAAAGACTACTCTCACTGGGTGTGGTGGCACATGCCTGTAGTCCCAGTACTTGGGAGGCTGGGACAGGAGGACTAGAGATGTAGCTTGGAGATAGAATGCCCCTGGGTTCAATCCCTAGTATCAACAAACAAACAAACAAACAAATAAACAAGAAAAAGAAAGGCTTCTCTTCTAAAACTTAATAACACCTCACAAAATAATCAAACTGAACCACAGTAACTGTCTGACATAATTACATAATTACACATAACACTCTTTTAAGCAATATAACAATATAAAAAAGTGTAAAATTTGTCATGTCTGGTATCCAGTCAAAAATCTCTATACATAGGAAGAACCAGGAAATGTAAACCATAACTGAAAAAAAGACAATAGAAACAGATGCAGACATGAGAGTAATGATGAATGTAGTAGACAAAGACCTTAATGCAGCTTTTATAAATAATGTTCAGCATGCTGAAGATTTAACAGGAAGACATGGATTTTTTTTAAAGATACGACATTTTGAAAAGAGACATAGGAAATAGAAAACTGAAAATTGCTGGAGATGGAACATACAATGACTGGAATTAAGAGTTCATTGGATAGGATGAGCTGCAGGTTAGATATTACAGAAGAGAAGATCTGTAAACTTGAAACAGTAGCAGATACTATTCAAAATGAAATACATGAAGGAAAAAAAGACTGGAAAAATAAATAGAGCCGCAGCAACTTTTAAAAACTACATTAAATATTCTTTTATTTTGTGGTACTGGGGATTGAACCCAGGGGCATTTTGCCTCCAAGCTACACTCCCAGCCCTATTTTATTTTTTATTTTGAAACAGGGTCTTGCTAAATTGTGGAGAGCCTCACTAGGCTGCTGAGGTTGACTTCGAACCTGCAACCCTCCTGTCTTAGCCTCCCAAGTACTGCGATTACAAATGTGCACCACTACACCCAGCTTAAACATTCTTTCTGTGTGTGTGTGTGTGTGTGTGTGTGTGTGTGTGTGTGTGTGTGTTACTGGCGATTGAATCCAGAGGCATTCTACCTCTGAGCTATACCCCCAGCCCTACTTTATTTTTTACTTGGAAACAGGGTCTCACTAAGTTGCGGAGGGCCTTACAAGGTTGCTGAGGCTGGCCGCAACCCTGTGATCCTCCTGTCTCAGCCTCCCAGGTACTGGGATTACAGGCATGTGCCACCACATTTGGCCTTAAATATTCTTAAAAAGAAAAGCAGTTGTAGAATAGTAGAATAGTAGAATAGCAGAAGAGAGAGTGGGAGACAAAAAATATTTGCACAAATTTTTACTAATTTGAAGAAAACTAAAAATGTACAACTTCAAGAAGTTAACCAACTTCAAGCAGGACAAATACCACAGAAAGGCAAACATTAAAAAAAGAAAAGGGGTGGGTGTGTGGTGGTGCACGCTTGTAGTACTTGGGAGGCTAAGACAGGAGGATCGCAGGTTTGTGGCCAGCCTCAGCTACTTAGTGAGGCCCTCCGCAATTTAGTGAGACCCTGTTTCAAAGTAAAGAATAAAAAATAGGGCTGGGGGTGTAGCTCGGAGGTAGAATGTCCCTGGGTTCCATCTCCAGTACCAAAAAAAAAAAAAAAAAAAGAAAAGAAAAGGGGTGGGGGTGGAAAATTCTATAAAGCTGCCAGAGTAAAAGGACATTTTATTTAGAAAGAAACAAAAACAAGACAAAAACAGGCCTCTCGACAGACACCATATGAGCCAGAATAAAACTGATATCTTTAAAACATTGAAAGAAAAAAACAAAACACCTGTCAACATAGAATTCCTGGCAAAAATATCTAAAAATGCCAGGCATGGTGGTGCAAGCTTGTAATCCCAATTCTTGGGAGGCTGAGACAGGAGGATGGCACATTCGCGACCAGCCTCAGCTACTTAGTGAGACCCAACGCAATTTAGTGAGACCCTGTTTCAAAATAAAGAATAAAAAATAGGGCTGGAGGTGTAGCTTGGAGGTAGACTGCCCCTGGGTTCAATCCCCTGTACCGCAAAAAAAACAAACAAAAAATCTAAAAAATGAGAACAAAATAAAAATTTTTCGACAAGCAAAAGTTAAGAAAATTTAGTGCTAGATAAAAGAATTTCTTCATACAGAAGGAAAATTATAATAAGATAAAACTTGGAATAAAGTTTGCCAGAAATGTTAAATATTTGGGTTACTACAACACTAATTGTTCATAGTTTTTAAGATTTCTTTAAAATATTATTGCTTAAATAAAAACATATTATCAGATTTTGTTTTCAGAACTGGGGATTGAAGCTAGGGGCATTCTACCTCTGAGCTACACCCCCAGCCCTATATTTTATTGTTTATTTTGAAACAGGATCTCACTAAATTGTGTTGGGCCTCACTAAGTAGCTGAGGCTGGCCTTGAACCTGTGATCCTCCTGTCTCAGCCTCCCAAGTACTGAGATTACAAGCGTGTACCACCACGGCCAGCTATATTATCAGATTTTTAATATATGTATTAAAAATACTTGACAAAAGAGCACAAAAGTTGAGAAGGGAAAAGAACATACAATTATATTACATCCAAAGTCATAATATTGCTTGAAGGTAAACTGATAAATTAAGGATGTTGTAAACCTCAGAGCTACACATTAAGAATAACAATTATTTATACAGTTAGTAACAGTTCAACTTGCATGAAGCAAAATCTAAAATAAAAAGGAGAAACAGGGAAACCCACAATTATAGCTGGAGATTTCAATATTCCTCTTTTAGCAATTGAAAGAACAACTGGACAGAAAATCCATAATAATAATAGAGAAGGCAAAATTGACATAATTGATTTTTTTTATTTCCTTTCATTTATTGGTGCATTGTAGTTATACCTTTTGATAAGTGTCAGGGTATCAGAAACATGCATGCACACATTGCTCATTTAGCCCTCCCTCAAATCATAATTGATATTTATAAAACACTTCATGCACAAAATGTGAAATACACATTATTTCAATAGCATAGGGACTATTCATTAAGCTTGAAAACATGATGAGATTTAAGTCTCATTAAACTGCAAACAACTGGAACCACGCAGACTATGTTCTCTGATAATAACAGAATTAAATTAAAATCTTTAACAGAAAACTAGCTAGAAAATCTAAAATAATTGACCACTAAACAACATAGTGCTAAATAATTCACAGGTCAAATAAAAATTATAAGGTAAATTAGAAGATGGGCATGGTGGTACATGCCTGTAATCCCAGTTCTTGGGAGGCTGAGATAGGAGGATTGCAGGTCCGAGGACAGTCTCAACAATTTAGTGAGACCCTGTTTCCAAATAAAAAATTAAAAAAGGGCTGGGGGTGTTGCTCAGAGGTATGCCCCTGGGTTCAATCCCTGTACCGCAAAAAAAAGAAAATATTTAGAACTGAATAAAAATGAAAAGACAACAACAAAAAAATGGGGGGGGATCAGGTCAAGCTAAAATGGTATATTAGAAAAAAAAAGAAAGGTCCAAAGACAGTTATCTAAGCTTCCAGGTTAAGTAGTTGGTTAATAAAAAGAAGAAAAAAGCCGGGTGTGGTGGCGCACGCTTGTAATCCCAGTACTTGGGAGGCTGAGACAGGAGGATCCCAGGTTTGCCGCCAGCCTCAGCTAACTAGTGAGGCCCTCTGCAACTTAGTGAGACCCTGTTTCAAAATAAAGAATAAAAAATAGGGCTGGGGGTGTAGCTCGGAGGTAAAATGCTGCTGGGTTCAATCCCTAGTACTGCAAAAAAAAAAAAAAAGAGAGAGAGAGAAAAAATTAATCTTAGAGTAAGTCTAAAGGGTAGAAATCAATGAAATAAAAGAAATCAATGAAATAAAAAATAGACAATATTAGAGAAAAATTAATAAAAACAAAAGGTGATTCTTTGAGAAGGTTAATAAAATTGACCAAAATCAAGCTGGATGAGAGAAAGAGATTTGGTAGAGAAAACACAAATTATCAAAATTAGGGCATCAGGGATGAAAGAAAATAATTACATACTTTAGGACCATTAAAATTCAAGGCCAGAGCAGGGTGTGGTGTGCACACTTGTAATCCCAGTACCTGGGAGGCTGAGACAGGAGGATTGCAAGTTCGAGGCCAACCTCAGCTACTTAGTGAGTCTCTCAGCCACTTAGTGAGATCATGGGGATATAGTGCTGGAGATATAGTTCGGAGGTAGAATGCCCCTGGGTTCAATCCCCAGTACCGAAAGAAAAAAAAATTAAGGCTAGCCTCAGCAATTTAGCAAGATCCTCAGCAACTTAGTGAGACCCTGTTTCAAAACAACAACAATAAAAAAATAAATAGGGCTGGGATGTAGTGTAGCTCAGAAGTAGAATGCCCCTGGGTTCAGACTCCAGTACCACAAAAAAAATTTTTTTGTTTGCTCAGGATTGAACCTAGAACCTTGATCATGCTAGGCAAGTGTACTACCACTGAGCTATATCCCAATCCAAAAGGAATTTTTTCTTTGTGTGTGTGTGTGTGTGTGTGTGTGTGTGTGTGTGTGTCTTGGGGATTGAATTCAGGGGCATTCTACCTCTAGGTACACCCCCAGCCCTATTTTATTTTTTATTTTGAAACAGGGTCTAACTAAGTTGCTGAGGGCCTCGCTAAGTTGCTGAGGCTGGCTTTGAATCTATGATCCTCCTGTCTTAGCCTCCTAAGTACTGGAATTACAGGTGTGTGCCACCACACCCAGCTAGAAGGAATATTTGAGAAACTATATACCAATGATTTTGGCAACTTAGGTAAAACAGAAAAAAATGAATAGAAAAATTCCTTGAAAGACAAATTAATTATCAAAACTAAACTAAACCAAAAATAGAAAATTTGAAAAACCCTTTATCAATTAAACATTAAATTCCCAATTTGAAACTCTCACAGAGAAAACTCTAGGCCAAGCATTAAAAAATAAATGATACCAATTCTTTTTTTTTTAATTTTTTTTTGCGGTACTGGGGATGGAACCCAGGGGCATTCTACCTCCGGGCTACACCCCCAGCCCTATTTTTTATTCTTAATTTGGAAACAGGGTCTCACTAAGTTGCAGAGGGCACTACTAAGTAGCTGAGGCTGGCCGCGAATCCGTATCCTCTGGTCTCGTCTCAGCCTCCCAAGTACTGGGGTTACAAGTGTGCGCCACCACACCGGGCTCAAATGATACCAATTCTATACAAACTCTTTCAGAAAAGGAATGAGAAGGAAATATTTATTTCTCAACTAATTTTATGAGGTCAGATTTTACCATTATTATGAAAAAAAGACTCATACACAAAAGTCCATGAAAATTTATTAATTCTAGTTCCAAGTTGGAAACAACACAAATGTCAATCAACAGGTGACTGGATCAATCAATTGCATGTATATCCATGCAAAGAAATGTTACTAGAAATAAAACCCCCATAGTTATGCACAAGAATAGGGACGAGTCTCCAAAACATTATGCTGAGTGAAAGAATCAGACCTAAAAGAGTACACTCTGCATAATTCCAGTTACACGAAACCCTAGTAAAACGACGATTTACTGCAAAGTGGCGGAAAACCCATCAGTGGTTACCTGCGTCTGGGTTTTAGGGTGGATAACTGGGAAGGGGCAGAAGGAAACCTTTTGGAGTCAAGAAATGTTGATATTCTGACTTTAGTAGTGTTTACAGAGGTGTATATATTTGTCAGAATTGATTGCACTATAGACCTAAAATTACTGCATATTATTTTGTGTAAGTTATATCTCAATAAAAATTGTTTAAAGATATAGATTTTAGCCTGGCGTGGTGGCGCATGCTTGTAATCCTAGTACTTGGGAGCCTGAGACAGGAGGATTGCAGGTTTGCAGCCAGCCTCAGCTACTTAGTGAGGCCCTCTGCAACTTAGTGAGACCCTGTTTCAAAATAAAGAATAACAGGGTCTCACTAAGTTGCGAGGGTCAAAATAAAGAATATAGCTGGGCGTGGTGGCGCACTCTTGTAATCCCAGTACTTGGGAGGCTGAGACAGGAGGATTGCAGGTTCGAAGCCAGCCTCGGCAACTTAGTGAGGCCCTCTACAACTTAGTGAGACCCTGTTTCCAAATAAGAAATAAAATCGGGTTGGGGGTATATATAACTTGGAGGTAGAATGCCTCTGGGTTCCAACCCCAGTACCAAAAAAAAAAAAAAAAAAA
>PVJS01001194.1:0-42129 GCA_004027185.1 Glis glis | reverse complement strand
GAAGCATCTAAATATATAGCCGGGCATGGTGGTGCACACCTGTATTCCCGGTACCTGGGAGGCTGAGACAGGAGGATCCAGGTTCGAAGCCAGCCTTAGCAAATTCAGCAACTTAGACCCTGTTTCAAAATAAAAAGGGTTGGGGGTGTAGCTCGGAGGTAAAATGCCTCTGGGTTCAATTCCCAGTCCCCCCCCCCCCCTAAAAAAGGGGAAGAATTGTTAAGAATGATGCTGGGTAAAGAATGCATGGCAAGCATAGTACTTACCATCCTTGTCATAAATTTAATATATAAGTAGGTATTTGCAGTATATAAGTTTTCACCAGACTGCACACTCCGGCGGGCTGCTGGCGATAGGCCACACCCCCGTAATCAGCAGTCCCCTGCCCTGGCTCCCGCAGAAACAGCGGTTCAACACAACGTCCAGCATCCGCAGAAGCACGTGGTCTCGGTTTCCCGGCAACAACAGAAAAGCTTTCGAGCCCTGGTGCTGGCGGCTCCAGCAGCTGGGGCTTGTTTTTTAAAATCCATCCGAAAGAGCCAATCAGAGGCGGCAGGCCGACGGCGCGGAAGCGGATTGGCGCACAGCTGATGACGCTGACCAATGAGCGTGGAGGAGAGTTTGGCGAGGACCGGAAGCGGGCGAGCGGGCTGTGGGTGGCGGCCGCGGGCAGTTTGAATTGGAACCTGGGCTCCAACCTGCGCAGGCTGCGTCGGAACCGGACTCTGAGAGGCGGGTTTGTCTCCCGCACCCCGGTACCACGGTAGCGAGGTGAGTGTGCCGCGTGGGTCCGGCTCTGCGGCCGGCGGGGGCCCGCTGCCCGGGGTGCTGGCGGGATGCCTGCGGGCTCCCGTGCGCGCCCGCCTGCCGGCGCCGGGGTCCGGCCCGGGGGAGGTTCGGGGGCGTCGGCGCCCCTCGGCTCGGGCTGGGACGGCTCGCACTCGTGTCCCGAGACGCCGCTGGGGCACCGACTCGCACTGCAAGGGAATCGGTTTCCTCCTGCGTAATGCAAAAGAACTGCAGATGGCCAGGTCTTCCCCAGCAGCCCTCCGAATTCGGGACCCCGGGCTCCTATTTGATCATCGGAACCCGTCTTCTGTTGCTTGGATTTGGGTCTGGGCGGCAGGGCGGTGTGCTTATTGTTAGTTACCAGAGCGTTTTCTCTTCCTTTTACTCCCTCCTACATTTATTGGGACGCCCCTGTGTGCCAGGCTGTGCAATATGACGAGGACCCAGAAATAAATGACTCGAGTCCCCTCCGTGAGGAGCCTGGGGTAGAGGAGGAGGCAGGGTTATTCTCAGGTACAGGGATGGCCCAGTAGGTGGGGACTCGGGTATTTTGATGGAGCCGGGGATTCTGATAAAGGCAAACCGTGAAAACAGGCCTGGCGTGCTGGGGGTGGGTCTTGGGGACACTACAGAGATTGGGTGATTCGGGTATGAAGCGTGCCCTTCGCATTTTTTTTTTTTTTTGTGGTACTGGGGATTGAATCAGGGGCATTCTACCTCTGAGTTACACCCCCAGCCCTATTTTTTATTCTTTTTATTTTGAAACAGGGTCTCACTAAATTGCAGAGGGCCTCAAAAGTTGCTGAGGTCGGCCGCGAGCCTGCGATCCTCCTGTCTCGGCCTCCCAAGTACTGGGATTACAAGCGTGCGCTACCATGCCCCGGCTTCCCTCCGCATATTTAAGATACAAAGATAGAGCATTTTCTGTATAGGATGTTAGTCTTGAAAATTCTCCTCGAGGGAACCTTAACATGCAGGGCTTTTCTTCATCTTTCCCTCCTCTCCCAACCAATCCCTGCCCCTCAAATCTTACTTTTCAGGTTTACTTTTTTTGTTCTTTTGCCTCAGTGGCTTAATACAAGTGACTGATAGCTGATGGCTTAATGTGTCAACATCTGCTGTAATCAAAATTAGCTTTGTTCTGGCATATTAATATATAGTACTATATTGTAAACATATTAAGTATATTTATATAGCTATATCTTAGACATTGAAGTGGAAAAGCATTCAGCTTACCAGTTTTCCTTATTTCTCTCATCTCTGTCATCTTTTCTAAATTGCCCCCCCCTTTTTAATCTCAGAAAAGGTTTCCTAGAGGAAGAGGGGTGAAGTGTGAGTGGTATTTCTTGATTGGAAGAGGGAGATAAGAGCATTTGCAAAATACCTTGCTATGCATTTTATTTGTCTTTAGGTGGGACCTGTTTCACCTGGGTCCCTTATGGCAAAATATTCATGTATTGTACAATGAAAACAAGCTGTGAGCAGTAGAGGGCAAGTAGCCATATAAGAAGTCAAAACTGAGAAAGAAGAAAAACAGAAAGCAAGGGAAAACCAAACCAGTGTATTATGTACTTCATAATCAGAGTTATTGGTAGTCATCTTTCAGAGGATGGAGAAGCTAGATATTATACAGCGTTGGCTTTTGAAATGTGATGTTTTGAAACTTGATTCTTGGAGTTGGTTAGGTAGACCTGTTAGTCTCTTAGTTTCCTTTTACTGTATTGAGACTAACAATCTGGTTATTCTTTTCAGTTTACTTATAAATGTTGGAATACTAAAGAAGGGAGAACAAAATGAGCTGGGCTTTGGAAGAATGGAAGGAAGGTCTCCCTACAAGAGCTCTACAGAAAATTCAAGAGCTTGAAGGACAGCTGGACAAACTGAAGAAAGAAAAGCAGCAAAGGCAGTTTCAGCTTGACACTCTAGAGGCTGCACTGCAGAAACAGAAACAGAAGGTATCACCGGAGTGCTGCATTTGACATTGTTCACTCATTTTTGGATTGTTTTCATTTTCTTTAAATTTAGAGAAAAGTGATGTTTGCAGTCAGTGGTAATGCCCCTCTCTCTTTTCAGATGTTTTTAATTGCCTCAAATTTTCTCATCCTTTGTCCTCATTTCTGCCTATCTGCTGATATTTAGGGCCTCTGAGTTCCATTTCAACTTCTTTCTGGGAAAATGAATTGAGAATTGTGTTTGTATCACACAGCAACAAGGCCAAAGTCTTTGGCTTCAAATCTGGGGACAGTGTTAGTTGAGTTTTGCAGCTTAAATGGTAATCACTTTCTGAAAATGAGCTTTTTACCTTGGTATTCCCCACCCTGTTCTCTGCAAGACGAATAAATGAAAACTTAAATAATGCTTTTTTTCCTCTGCGCTAGCCAGCAATGTAGTGGTCCAATCACTGCTTCTAAAATACTTTTGCTTGTGGAAGAAATTTTTGATTTCTTACAATCACTGGCTTTAGCAACAAAACTTGAAAATGAATTGTTAAGGGAGAGTTATAAGGTTTATTTTTTATTAATTTTTTAATTCTTGAAAAGATGTTAAAGCCTGCCTTTCTAGGATGAGTAGGTGTAGCCCTCACCAAAGACAATATGATATATGATTTTGTAGAACATTTTGTTTTTAGGCCTCAGAGTGAAGTGTCAGAGAGAATTGACATCTGGTTTATTACAGCCATATCTCAGAAAATCAGTAGTCAGTCAGCGTTAGACTCAGATCTACAAGTAATTCTTGGTAAAGTCACAAAGTAAGGGACCCGTTTCCTTTTCAATGATTCCCATTAGGTTGAAAATGAAAAAAATGAGGGCACAAACTTGAAAAGGGAGAATCAAAGATTGATGGAAATATGTGAAAATTTGGAGAAAACTAAGCAGAAGATTTCCCATGAACTTCAAGTCAAGGAGTCACAAGTGAATTTCCAGGAAGGACAACTGAGTTCAGGCAAAAAACAAATAGAAAAACTGGAACAGGAACTTAAAAGGTAATTATTTGAATGCTATTTATGTGGCTATTGTTTGCATGCATTATCTGATGCATTTATTACTTTCTTTAATGATGCAGTTATTTTACATTTTTCCTCTGGTGGCATAAATAGTGATTCAGTTCTATCATTACATGGCTCAATATAAATTCATCACATGGTTGCTCACTTACTCATTTATTCATTTGATATATGCTTGTTAGGCCGCTGCATGGGCCAGATGCTGTATGATACTGAGTGATACAATAATAAATAATACCCAACTATCAGCAGTGGCCACTGAAAAGATGAAGTCAAAGCATGGCGTGCACTGGTGGCTCATGTCTTCTCTGGGTGGGAAACTGAATAGAGAATGAAAGGGAGAACTAGAACTAGGGTTTATGAAAGGGTTGCAGGGCACCGAAGGCCCAGTTGAGGTTGCAGACAGAAATGT
This sequence comes from Glis glis, assembly GCA_004027185.1. Taxonomy (NCBI): domain Eukaryota; kingdom Metazoa; phylum Chordata; class Mammalia; order Rodentia; family Gliridae; genus Glis; species Glis glis. Next base: position 37,924 of record PVJS01001194.1, on the reverse strand, counting down.
TTAGTGGGACCAGTCTGTGGGGTTGTATCAGTGTGTGTGGGGTGGTTTCCTACTTTAGATTTGTAGAAAAGTTGAGAACATGGTAGAGAGTTCTTTCATATCCCTCACCCAGGTTTCTCCAGTTGTTCACATCTTATATAAACAGAATAGGATTTCCAAGCCAGGGGAAAACACTGATTCAGTACTGTTAACTTAGACTTTATTAGAATTCACTGGTTTTGCCAGTAATGTTCTTTTTCTGAGCCAGATTCTGACTCAGGATCCCACATTGCATTTAGTTGAGGTTTCCTTAGCCTCTTCTAAGCTGTGATGATTCTTTGTTGTTTGTGACCTTGACATTTTTGAAAAGTACTGGTCAGTATTTTGGAGAGTGGCTCTCAGTTTGGGTTTGGCTGCTATTTCTTCACTGATTAGATTGGGGTTTCTCAGCAGCAGCAGCACTGGTGACATTTTGGACTGGATTATTTTTTGTTAGGAAGGGCCCTGCCTTTCGCAGGATGCTCACTAGCATTCTTGGCGTATAACCACTAGATGCCAGTAGCATCTCTTTTATTCTAAGTCGTGATAATCAAAAATGTCTCCAGGCATTGCCGAATGTGAAATCGGCTCTGACTTAGAAGCACCAGGTTGGGTTCGGGTTGCGGATTTTTGGTAAGAATCCTGCAGGAGTGATGTGCTTTTCTCAGTGTGTCCTATCAGAGGTGCATGATTCAATATGACTTGCAAACCTCATTGCTTAGCTAAGGTGTCTCCACAGTAACTTAAGTTTCCTCCACTGTAAATGTACTGTTTTTCCCCTTTGTAATTAATAAACACGATACCAAGCAATCTAATTTTTCTGGCATAGCTACAATAATATTAATTCTGTCTACATATCAAAAATGTGTCTTGAAAGTTAAAATGTTTAAAAATCACTCTTGCCGGGCATGGTGGCACATGCCTGTAATCCTGGTACTTGGGAGGCTGAGACAGGATGATCGCAGGTTTGAGGACAGCCTCAGCAAGTATTGAGACTCTCATCAATCTAATGAGACCCTGTTTCAAAATAAAAATTAAAAAATAAGGTCTGGGGTATAGCTCTGAGGTAGAACGCCTCTGGGTTCAATTCCCAGTACCACACACACACACAAAATCACTCTTATTTGTCTTTCTATAGAGGTGATAATTTTCCTAAACAGAAATGTTTTTCTAATTTTGTTTCTTAACCATGGAGTAAGTAACCATACACTGCATGTTAGAATGGTAACTTTCTATCTTATTCCGATGTTTTCTTTAGTGTCTACCATCCCAAATTCTGTGAAAATAGGGGCCTTATCTGTCCTGTTCGTCACTGTATACATAGTACCTGACAATTGTAGGCCCTCAAATATTTGTTGAATGAGTGAAAGTGAAATAGACATTAGTTTTGGAAAACAGGTGCTAGGGATGTAGGAAGCTCACTGGGTATGTTGGAAAGCATGTTTTGGGTTACTAGATTTAGAAATATTGGTGTTAGTAATTTAGGTAGAAATGTTTATATTCCTAACATCTTTGGAACAGATACTTTTGTATACATTTCTATATTTCATTGCAGAGTGCCATTTGGTAGTAGTACCTGCAGATTTAACTGCTCAGGACTGTGCAAGACATGTAGCAACCTAGTCGAAAACAGTTTAATCTATTAAGTCCCAAGATTTCAGTTCTGTGAATATTTCAATGAAATTGACACAGGTGCATTAAAATAGTTTGGAAATCATAATTTAGAGTTTATATATTATGTTAATATTAATGTTACATTATAATTATTATAATATGATTATATTTTTCTTATAATAGAGTTATATATCATATACTGTATTTGTTTTATAGGTGTTCCGTATCTGGGATGAGGGGACAAAGTGGGCTTTAGTTCTTTTTTTGGTGGTAGCAGTTTTATTTATCTGCCTAGAGGGAAAGCTTATGAAAACAACGGTAAATTTTTGCTTAATGTAATCCCAGTACTTGGTAGGCTGAGACAGGAGGATCGCAATGTTGAAGGACAGCCTCAGCAAGTAGTGAGACTCAGCAACCTAGTGAGACCCTGTTTCAAAATAAACAATAAAATTGGGGGTGTAGCTCAGAGGGCTACAAACTTTTTTAACATGGGTTGTTTGGCTCTGAAAGATGTTCAGAATTTACTTTAAGGATAGGGGTATTCTATACATATACAGAACTATAATTTTCCTCATTTCTTTGTAACTTTCCAACCAAACCTTTTCTAGATGTATTATATTAATTTTTATGTCTGTGTTTCATTTAATGCATGATCTGTATATCAAATCTGTTTTTGGAATGATTAAATATCGTAAGTAATGTCATCCATTCTCATGATTTGAAGCCATGCCTCAGTGACATCACGTTCCTCCCATGTTTTTGAAGTTCTGGGTTCTTTCATGTCTCCGTGTCTTTGGCTTAGAATGTAAAATTTGCTTGGGATGTATCTCCATCCCTCCAGCTCTTCTTTGCTGCTATAGTGGTTAGTATAGCCTATAGTGGTTAGTATAGCCTTTACAGCATTGTCAATATTGCTGTTTATTTCTCTCTCTCTAACTAGATGCAGTTCTTGGAAGAAAGGGGACTGCATCTATATATCTTACACTGATCCAATTAGTTCTAAATGTCTGTTGGATAAATGGAATGGTTTTGAGTTCTTAGAGGAAGGCTAAGGTTTTCTCCTCTGGGAATGTATGGAATTGGTGTTCTGTAGCCTTTGTTCTAATTTGATTTGTCGCCTCTTGGGTCCTTTTTAACAGGTGTAAATCTGAACTTGAAAGAAGCCAACAAGCTGTGCAGTCTGCAGATGTGTCTCTGAATCTATGCAATACACCACAAAAAAGTTTTACAACTCCACTAACACCAAGTCAATATTACAGCGGTAAAGATTTTTTTCTTTGGCATTAACAAATCTTTGAGATAGTATTCTGTGAAAAAAACGAATTAATTAAACATTGAATTTGGGTGTTTCAAAAATAAAACTACCTGTTGCATGTTTATCTGCATGTCTGTTGAATCATGTCAAGCCACTGGGGTAAGCGTTAACCTTTTCAGTTTATTCTTTTGTGCCATATTTAAAAGGAAATTCAGTTTCGGAATATTTAAATCACCTATGTATTTTGATATTTGAGTAATTTGATTTCTTGTCTTAAACAAAATGTTTTCTACTTGATGTACTATGATACATCACATAGTACTGTCACAATCATTGTTGATCTGTGAATTCTTTCAAAAAATCAGTGATTGAAATAAAACCATATTTCATTATCTATATTTAGGTTCCAAGTATGAAGATCTAAAAGAAAAATATAATAAAGAAGTTGAAGAACGGAAAAGATTAGAGGCAGAGGTTAAAGCCTTGCAGGCTAAAGTAAGTTGATTATGGGCCCTATAACAGAATATGCAGTTATACAAATCCTTTGATATGGGATAGAACATGGTTACAGAGTAATCCATTTTATGTAGAGCTGGCATATTTTTCTTATACTGAGAAATATTTCCTGGCTCATTGGTGGTGATTACTTTGTGACTTTAAAAATAGGTAGGAATGGGCAAAATAGAGCCGGGAGGTTAATTTGCCCCTAAATATTAAATCTTCATGGAGTTCTAGGGGAACCTAGCCATATAATTATTTCCCTCTTAAGATCTTGGGATAAGAAGCTAGGTCACATGGTGGCACACGCCTGTAATCCCAGTACTTGGGAAACTGAGACAGGAGAATTGCAGGTTCGAGGACAGGCTCAGCAACTTAGTGAGACCCTGTTTCAAAAATAAATAGAGCCGGGCATGGTTGTGCATGCTTGTAATCCCAGTACTTGGAAGTCTGAGACAGGGGGATTATAGGTTCGAGGACAGTCTCAACAAGTAGTGAGACTCTCATCAAGTGAGTCTGTTTCGAAATAAAGAATAAAAAATAGGGCTGGGGGTGTAGCTCGGAGGTAGAACGCCCCGGGTTCAATCCCCAGTACCACAAAAAACAAAACAAAACAAAAAAAAAACAACAGATCTAGGGATAAGGAGCATATTTGGAGAGGGCAGGGCCAAAGAGTCATCCCTGGTGCTTGCTGGCTGGTGCTGCCACCCTGAGGCAGTGGCTTGCTGCACGGTCCTCTGATGGAATGTGATAACTACCAGGGAATGAGAAATGAGACTCTAGGATTGGTATTTGTGAAATGTTCATTTTAGAGGAGAATGTTATCAACACAGTCTTAATTCTTTTAGACTGCTCGGCCATCCTGGCCACAGTCCTTGATTCTTTTTTTTTTTTTTTTTTGCGGTACTGGGGATTGAACCCAGGAGCATTTTACCTCTGAGCTACATCCTCAGCCCTATTTTCTATTCTTTATTTTGAAACAGGGTCTCACTAAGTTGGGAGGGCCTCACTAATTGGTAATTGAGGTTGGCTGGGAACCCGGATCCTCCGGTCTCAGCCTCCCAAGTACTGGTATTACAAGCATGCACCACCACGCCCGGCCTTGATTCTTTTAAATAAACTCATGACAAGGATTTTAAACTATATATAAATTTTTTTTTTTTTGGTGGTACTGGGGTTGGAACCCAGGGGAATTCTATATTCTACCTCCAAGCTACACCCCCAGCCCCCAGCCCTATTTCTTATTCTTTATTTTGAAACAGGGTCTCACTAAGTTGCAGAGGGTCTCATTAAGTAGCTGAGGCTGGCTGCAAACCTGTGATCCTCTTATCTCAGCCTCCCAAGTACTGGGATTACAAGCGTGCGTCACCATGCCCGGCTTAAACCATATATATATTTTTTTGTGGTACTGGGGATTGAACCCGGGGCATTCTACCTCTGTGCTACGCCCCTGGCCCTACTTTTTTATACTTTATTTTTGAAACTGGGTCTCACGAAGTTGCGGAGGGCCTCACTAAGGAGAGAGAGAGAGAGAGAGCGAGCTGAGGCTGGCCGCGAACCCGGATCCTCCAGTCTCCGCCTCCCAAAGTACTGGGATTACAAGCGTGCGCCACCACGCCTGGCCTTTAAACTATATTTTGATAGGGATAAATTAGCAGAGAGCAGTGGGTGAAGAGGTTTGTTTAGTGTCAACAAAATTAAATGAATAAAATTCAGACTTTTAAAACCCCCATTTGTAGTTCAGAGACTAACTGAAAATATCTATCTGTTGATCTGTTGAATTTTACCTCTGTTCTGTTCACATGATGTCATTTCCTAAAACAAAACAAAACAAAACGAAAATCTCAGTTTAGCCCTATGGCACAATTCCCAGTTTGGTAGTTAATGGTAATAAACATAGAAGAAACTTCGTGAAGTGGCACAATTCAGCAAACAGTTTAAGACTGAATTTAAGCCGGGCGTGGTGGCGCATGCTTGTAATCCCAGTACTTGGGAGGCTGAGACTGGAGGATCCGAGTTCACGGCCAGCCTCAGCTACTTAGTGAGGCCCTCCGCAACTTAGTGAGACCCTGTTTCAAAATAAAGAATAAAAAATAGGGCTGGGGGTGTAGCCCAGAGGTAGAATCCCTCTGGGTTCAATTCCCGGTACCGCCAAAAAAAAAAAAAAGACTGAATTTTTAAGTCGGCCTCTTTAAATATTGAGGATCAAAATGAACTATTTTTTTGTGGTACTGGGGATTGAACCTCCCAGCTACACCCCCAGCCCTATTTTATTTTTATTTTGAAACGGGGACTCACTAGGTTGATGAGAATCTCATTACTTGCTGAGGCTGTCCTCAAACTTGCTATCCTTCTGTCTCAGCCTCCTGAGTACTGGGATTACAGGCATGGGCCACCACGCCTGGCTTAAAATGAACTATTTCTTAGAGCTTTAGCAAGTTTTGCTCTGATTATGCTTTTAACCATTGTTTTAAGGTCACCACGATTCTGATAATGCAGCAAAGGCATTGCTTATTAAGATGAATAAAAAGTAATAATCAGATGTTCTAGAAACATTGTGTGCTTTGTCATCCAGTTCAGTTATTGGTACCAGTTCTGCCCTGACATTGGTTCCCAGAATTATTTTATGGGGAGTGTGAGTCTCCATCAACACTAAACCTCTTCCTATGACAGGAAAAGTGCTTGCTATAAAAAGTTTAATGCAGCATCTACAGCCAAGTCTTGATATTTGTCAGAAAGGAGAACAGAAAGGATAATTCACAAATGTGAATTATGTAATGTAAAGCAGTTTTTGGGGGAGTAGTATGGTGGAAAGTGAGTCTTGAAAAAGAGTTCTTTAGGATAATGTTTAACTTTGTCTTTTTCTAAAGCCATGGGGGAGGTAACCAAAGAGAGGCAAAGGAAAGCCAATCTTTGAATTTATTTAAAATGGCAGTGAACACTTACATCTGTTTAATGGAGTCCATGAGGGATGCAGAATAAATGCTAAGACTTAGCCCTTTAAGCAGGTCAGGCCTCAGGCACGCTTACCCCTTCAGTGTGAGAAGTCTGACCATTGAAGATTCCACTGGTGGATGTTGGGACTTAATGGTTCCCTTGACTTGATGAACATTTTTTCTTGGTGTGCAATGGGAGTGTGAACTGCTTGAGTTACGCCTTTATGTTCTATTGAGATTTCCAGAGGGGGCTCTAAAGAGTTTCTATTTTTACAGAAAGCAAGCTTGGCTGCTCCCCACACCACCATGAACCACCGAGATATTGCTCGACACCAGGCTTCATCGTCTGTGTTCTCCTGGCAGCAGGAGACCCCAAGTCGACTTTCATCTGATTCTCAGAAAACTCCAAGGAGGAGAGATTTCTCTGTGTCTCACATTTTTGGGGAAGAAGAGGTGACTCCGAGCAGATCAACTCTGCAAACAGGGAAAAGAGATGCTAATAGCAGTTACTGTGATAATTCTAGCAATTCTCATCTTTTGGATCAGCTCAAATCCCAGAATCAAGGTAACTTCTGGAGCTAAATTAAACTTAAATTAAGTTTTCCTGAGATAATTGAGAGGCATTTCCAGATATTTTTAATTCTGGAGCATCATTGTATATTTTGTTAGACACATCAGTGGTTAACATCCCAGACCAGTGATGTGAAATAATATCTTTTTAATAGTAATAAAAGACGTCACAGTTTTGGAATGTACTTTAATTTGTGTCAAAAGCTGGTTCCCTGGGCCATTAAAAGTAGACTGAGGGGCTTTGATCCGTCTTTCCCGAAGCGGAGTGAGTAGGTTGGTTACAGTTTGCACTCCCCTTGCTTCTCATCTGGCTCCTCTTGTGGCCCATGGAACAAGCGTGAGGTTTGACCAGCTTTGGCCAGAGGTGTGGCGTGTATCTGCAGAGCAGCTTTGCCTTGTGCTGCCAGGTTGTCCATATGGGAGCAAACCTGTAACCTTGGCTGCTGCGCCATGCCTCAACTGACAGCCAAGCATACCAGGTGGTGTTTTGGAATTTACTCTGCAGAATATGATAATTTCCAGTGCTATGATATATTGAAAACCATCCTCAGTGTTCACTGGTGAGAGCTGTCATACTGCCAATGCCATTGGAACCACTACTGTGTGTATGTAGGGAAAAAGCATCATTGTTAATTTTGGCAGTGTAGGAGGTTCACACTGCCTCTTGATCTTTACTGGAGGTCACGCTACCGAGAATATAGGAGGGTGAGCTTTTCACTGCTTAGCACTACTTTGCATTGACGTGGGCACAAAACAAATACTAGTTTGCCAGTGTGTAAAACCAGGTGAGAATTTTAACACGGTGTTATATGAGATATATTTTCTGCAGCCTCTGTAAGATATTGTTAGTATTTTAGAAAAGCATTTCTTCTCTGTGAAAACATAAGAAAATCCATTTCTTTGCTTTCTATAAGATATTTGAATATAAATGAGCCAGGCTCAGTGAATTGCTCATGCCTATAATCCCAGCTACTTGGGAGGCTGAGACAGAAGGATCTCAACTTTGAGACCAGCCTCAGCAACTTAGTAAGGCCCTGTCTGAAAATAAAAAAGGCTGGAGATGTAGCTCAGTGGTAGAGCACCACTGGAATCAATCCCCAGCATCATAAGATTAAAAAAAAAGGACAGTGGACCATTTATTTTCTGTGTGTAATGTAAATTGTTTATATTTGTCTCACCAAAAATTTCAGAGAAGAGTATAAGTGACACATTCTGTACATTTTGTAAAAAATACATATGAATTGGACTCTGGTTTTTGTTTGTCATTTAAGAGCTAAGAAGCAAGGTTAATGAGTTGGAACTACGTCTGCAAGGACAAGAAAAAGAAATGAAAGGTCAAGTGAATAAAGTTCAAGAGCTACAGCTCCAACTGGAGAAAACAAAAGTGGAATTAATTGAAAAAGAGAAAGTTTTGAACAAAAGCAGGGATGAACTAGTGAGAACAACAGCACTGCATGACCAGGCAGCAGCCAAGGTACTTGATTTGAATGAATTACTGAGAAATCTCCATGTTTCCATACAATTCTTTTAAGAGTATTTTATACTTAAGTTTAGAAAATAAATGTTAGTAATGATCTTTGTTAGTAATGCCTAGCATGAGCTAGGCAGTGTTGATGTGGCCAAACTAGGAAGCTGTCTTTGAGTCAAGCAGATCTGGGATCAGTCCTGGCCACACCTTTCCCAGTTGAGTGACTTTGGGCAAGTCACTGGTCTCTTAATGTCTCTGGGGTGGTGAAGAATGAAGATAATGTGTGGATAGCACCTGGTGGAGTGCATGACACATAGAATAGGCACTTAAACTAATGGAGTTTTAAGAGTTTTAGAACATATGCTAGGCTTAAATTGATCTACTTTTAGGATCTTGTAATATACTGTTTGGATATGCTGGGTGCAGTGGCGCACACCTGTAATCCCAGGATTTGGGAGACTGAGACAGGAGGATTGCAGGTTCATGGTGAGCCTCAGCAACTTAGTGAGGCCCTCTGCAACTTAATGAGACTCTGTTTCAAAATAAAAAAATAAGCCGGGCTTGGTGGCGCACGCTTGTAATCCCAGTACTTGGGAGGCTGATATAGGAGGATCATAGGTTCAAGGCCAGCTTCAGCAACCTCATGAGGCCCTCCATATCTTAGTGAGACCCTGTTTCAATATAAAAGACTAAAATAGGGCTGGGAGTGTAGATTAGAGGCAGAATGCCTCTGGGTTCAATCCCTAGTACCTGCCCCCCTTTCTCTCTCTGCCATGGAATCTTATTAAGGCTCCAATTAAATCCAACCTTCTTAGCCAGTGTTTTGAGGACTTTTTATTCCTTTGGCCCCAAGCTACCTCTCCAGTTCTCTATTTTTTCTGTTATTCATTTATTCATTCATTGATTTATTTCACAAATATGTATTGAGTACCCACTATAAATCAGGCACTGTTCTAGACCTGGTGAATAGAGCAGTTAAGAAATAGACAAAAATCATTGCCCATGGAGCTTTATCGTAATAGAAGGAGGCAGAAATTAACAACGACAAAAAAAATAAGTAACAGTGTAGTATGTGACAGCAAGCATTATGGAGGAAACTGAATTAACTTCTGAGAACAACCATGAGGATTTGGTGTTTCCCGAAGCCGATCTTCCTCTAGGCCCAGTGTTGTGCTTTTACCTGCCTCTCTCCCTCCTCTCCAGGTCTGACTCTCGATGTCTTTCTCATACCTGTGAGCTCCTCCCCTTGTCTCTTGAAGCAGTGAGCTATTTTCTTCTGTCACCCCCTTTTGCCCCTTTCATTGTGATTATTTGTGTTCTACCCTGTGGTTCTCACACTTGGCTAATTGTCAGAACCTTGCAAAAATTAATCTTGTTAAACCATGTCTGAGGTACCAAGGAATTCGTTTCAAATAAACTCTCTGGGTATTTCTGAGGCTGTAGTAAAAAAAACAACACTCTAAACTGGGCTTGGTGGCACACGTCTGTAATCCCAGTGCTTGGGAGGCTGAGACAGGAGGATTGCATGTTCTCGGCCAGCCTCAGCAACTAAGTGAGGCTCTCTGTGACTTAGTGAGACTCTGTTTTCAAATAAAAAATAAAATAGGGCTTGGGTGTAGCTCAAGGTAGAATGCCTCTGGGTTCAATCCCTAGCACCAAACAAACAAACAAACAAACAAACAAAAAACCACTGTGGTAGGCCCATTTCTCCTATTTGTTTTCTGTGGGCAGGTCTTTCCTTCCTTTCTTTCCTCTTTCCTTCCTTCCATTAATTAATTAATATTTTTGTTTTGAGATAGTTGTAGATTCACATGCAGGTGTATGAAATAATTGTTAATGTAGTAGATAGCACTGATTTTCACATATTTGAATGAGGCTTACTTCTTCAGAATAAATCCCACTTGGTTATGGTGTGTAATTCTGTTTATTTATTTCTGAATTCATTTGCTAATAACTTGTTAGTTAGGATTTTTATGTGTATAATGAGATATATTAGTCTGTTTTCTCTTTTGCTACCATCTTTGTCTCATATTGTGTCAAGGTGACAGTAGTTCCATTAAATGAAGTGGGAAGTGTTCCCCCCTCAATTTTCTGAAAGATTGTGTATAATTGGTATTTTTTTTTTCTTCTTTATACACTTGGTAGAATTCTTCAGTGCAATCATCTGGGCGTGGATATGTCTTTTTGGCAGCCTTTTTTTGTGTGTGTGATGCTGGGGATGGAACCCAGGGGCATTCTATCTCCGAGCTACACCCCCACCCCTATTTTTTATTTATTTTGAAACAGGGTCTCACTAAGTTGTGGAAGGCCTCACTAAGTAGCTGAGGCTGGATGCGAACCTGCGATCCTCCTGTCTCAGCCTCCCAAGTTCTGGGATTACAAGCGTGCGCCACCATGCCTGTAAGTTCAATTTCTTTAATAGTTATACAGCTATTAAAATTAACTATTTCATATTAAGAGAATTGGAATACTTTGTGCTTTTACCTAAGTTGTCAAATTTATGTATGTCTTCCTTTTAAATCTACCTGCATTGTTATATTTGAGGTGAGTTACATGTAGACTGCATATAGTTGGGTCATGTTTTTAATCCCCTCTTCCACTATTTGTTTTTTAATTGGTGTATTTAGATCAGTGTAATTGTGAATATGTCATGACTTAAGTCTGCCATTTTATTGTTTGTTTTCTGTTTATTTCTCTTGTTTTCTTACCTTTGTATTGTAGGTTACTTAAACATTTTTTAGAATTCCATTTTGGTTTATTTATAGTGTTTTTTGTGTGAATCCCTTTGTAGAGGTTTGTAATGATTGTTCTAGATATTATGTATATACAATTTATCACATTCTATTGATCAGTTTGTTTTACTAGCTTTAGTAAATTATAAAACATTTACCTCCCTTTTCATTCTTTTACCCTCCTCCATTTATAATACAATTATCTTAAATGTTTCTTCCCATTTATCTAGAACTACATCGACAGTGTTATAAGTTTTGCGTCAATTGTTGAACATGTTTTTACAAGCTCAAGCACAGAAGGTTATTCCTGTGTCTGTATCATGGCCTGCCTTGTGCTCCCTTCCTGGTTTCCTCCTTCTTTCATCGTTTTCACTGTTTAGAGAACTTCCTGTAGTCATTCATTTAGAGTAGGTCTGCTGGCCACACATTCTTAGTTTTCCTTTATTTGAGGGTGTGTTGATTTCATGTTCATTCCTGAAGGACATTTCTGCTACATGGGATTCTGGGTTGGAGGGTTTTTTTCCCTGTGGCATAGGGCTTTTCCTTGGGTCCGGAGCTCCCTCATTTGTCTGCCTTTTTCTCTTATGTTCTTTTTTTGGCAGGGGATTGAACCCAGGGGTGTGCTACTTCTGAGCTACACCCCCAGCACTATTTTATTTTTTTGGAAACAGGGTCTAAGTTGCGGCAGGCCTCGCTAAGTAGCTGAGGCTGGCTGCGAACCCGGATCCTCCTGTCTCTGCCTCCCAAGTACTGGGATTACAGGTGTGCACCACCACGCCTGGCTCCTTATGTTTGTTTTAATATAATGCCCAGAGTTTTCTTTGTTCTTGTTGGGAGGAATAGGGAATAGTATGTTTATTCCATCTTTCTGGAAGTAGATGTCAGGTTTGTTTTTCCATATTCTCCTAGCACAGTGCTTTACACTAGAAAACTCTTGATATTGATTAGATGTATCAAAGAACATGGGCGCTTTAATGGGACCATGGCCTCCCTTGACCTCTGTACTTATTCTTTCCACACAGTCTGAGCTTATAATAGTACTTTGGTCTTTTTTTTTTGTGGTACTGGGGATTGAACTGGGGGCATTCTACCTCTACACCCCCAACCCTATTTTATTTTTATTTTGAAACAGGGTCTCTCTAGGTTGATGAGAGTCTCACAACTTGCTGAGGCTGTCCTCAAACCTGTGATCTTGTCTCAGCCTCCCAAGTATTGGGATTACAAGCATGTGCCATCACTCCTAGCTACTTTTGGTCTTTTAAGTTAGAAGAACTTGGATTTAGACTTGGTTCTGCCACGTCTCAATTGTTTTGCTTTTGGAACTATTTAATTAGCTTCTGAGCTTCAGTTGCCCAATCAATAAAATGGCATAGATAGTAAGACTTGGGGTCATAGGCCTTTGTAAAGGTTGAGATGATTTTTGTAACAGCTTCAGCACAGTACCTGGCACATGGTGAACTTATAATAGTTGAACAATATAATTGAACAAATTTTATTATAACTTAAAATTGTTATATATATAAAATTATATATAATTTAAAATTATAATATAATTCAATAAATTATAATAACATAATATTTATTCAATATATAAGTTCAATAAATATTACTTGCTATTATCAGGGCTTATTACTGAGTTCTTATTCACTTAAGATAATTTTTAGTTGAATTCCTGCCTAACCCAGACTTCCTATGTATAAGAATTACATTTACCTTTTTACATTTTACCTTGTTGGTTTTGGTGAGACCCAGATCACCAAATCCCTGTTCTATCTAGCATATTTGATGAGCTCTTTTCTTATTAGATTATGAATTAAAGTTTTTGGCTTGCACAGTGCTGAGAACACAGCTCTGGCTTTCTTTCTATTCGTGTTCTCTCCAGGTTCCTAAGACTTGTTTGTTCAATGCTTTCTGGATTTTCCCCCCAATCAGCTACAAATCTACCTAACTGAAAATTCAGCCTACCCTTCTTGCCCTTAATATGACTTCGTTAAATATTTTGCTGACATCAATTATGCTGCATTTATGCTGCTTCCAGACCGATACCATTAGAATTATTTATTAAATGAAGTTGATGTGACTGTGTTCTTAGGTGATTGTATCCTATTTATAGTATGGGTCTTTTCCAAGTATTAACGAACTGTGGGATGGATATAAGGCTTAAATCATGTAGAAAGAGTGTTGAGCTGGCTGCACCCACTTCTGACAGATGAAAAAGTCAGACGCTGCCCGGCGTGGTGGCGCATGCTTGTAATCCTAGTACTTGGCTGAGACCGGAGGATCCAGGTTCACGGTCAGCCTCAACTACTTAGTGGGGGTGTAGCCTGGAGGTAGAATGCCCCTGGGTTCAATCCCCAGTACTGCAAAAAAAAAGTCAGACCCAGAAAAGGGGGAGGGTATTGGAACTTTTCAACAGACCCAGCAATCTTCAAGGAGTGTCTAGGGTCATATGCTATGTATTTTCACAGACTAGAGCTCTTGATGCTTGTTTTGGACTATTATGGAGCATTTGTGACACCTAGTGGTCAGCTACTTTTACATGGATCGTGCATCATTGATAATCATAACGTCATTTAAAAATTAAGTAAAATATAAATACCTTCTAACAGGTGTTTTGAAACCTACAGTGTCTAGTAGGAGAGGAACGTTAATACTGGGGTAGGTGAGCGAATCTGTTGCAGTTTGAGAGAGTGCCAGTAGAGGGCACCAAGGGTTTATTCATCTAATTTGTGACACGTGTTGTTTCCTGAGAGTTGTCAGCCATCAAAATTTTGGACCATCATTTGGGCAATAATTTTTGTCTGAGATGTTAACTGCTGTATCCTCAGTGTCTAGGATAGTGCCCGAAATATAATAGTCTTTCAATGAATATTTGTTGAATTCATATTTTATTACTCTTATAATCTCTGCAATGCATTTAAAAACTCAACAACAGCTGGGCGTGGTGGCGCATGCTTGTAATCCCAGTACTTTGGGAGGCGGAGACCGGAGGATCCAGGTTCGCGGCCAGCCTCAGCTCTCTCGCTGTCTGTCCCTGTCTCTCTCTCTCTCTCTCTCTCTCTCAGTGAGGCCCTCCACAACTTTGTGAGACCCGGTTTCAAAATAAAGTATAAAAAATAGGGCCGGGGGTGTAGCGTGGAGGTAGAACGCCCCTGTGTTCAATCCCCGGTACTGTAAAAAAATAAAAAAACAACTCAAGAACAATAAAGATAATTACAAACGTGTTGTAATGTCCAAGGCAGTGGATTAATTTAGATCACTGGTTCAAAGTTATACTTTTAAAATTTGATTTTTTTTGTGGTACTGGGGATGGAACCCAGGAGCATTCTGCCTCCAAGCTATACCCCCAGCCCTATTTTAGTCTTTATTTTGAAACATGGTCTCACTAAGTTGCAGAGGGCCTCACAAGTTGCTGAGGCCATCCGTGAACCTGCAGTCCTCCTGTCTCAGCCTCCCAAGTACTGGGATTACAAACGTGCACCACCATGCCCGGCTCAAAATTTGATATTTTAAAGGTGCTGATAATTGTAAAATCATCAAGTCATTGACCAATTTTGGTACTTTTCATCTTTGGTTAGATAATAATTGGTGTCTGACTAGTTTTCCAGTAAAGTATTACATAGTGTTTTCTTTTCCTCTGAATTCTCAGTTAAATTTCTCATACTTCTAATAGCTTTAAATTCAACTATGAAGGGTCTCAGAGAAATACATTAGTAAATTGATTGGCCAAATAGGGGAACATTTCTTTTTCAGTGGGAAATTCTTTCTCCCAATATGAAGTTTCCTTATTACTCTTTGGGTCTTTAGAGGTTTTTTTTTTTTTGCGGTACTGGGGATTGAACCCAGGGGCGTTCTACTTCCGCACTACACCCCCGGCCCTATTTTTTTTATACTTTATTTTGAAACTGGGTCTCACGAAGTTGCGGAGGCCTCACTAAGTAGAGAGAGAGAGAGAGAGAGAGAGAGAGAGAGAGAGAGAACTGAGGCTGGCCGCGAACCCGGATCCTCCAGTCTCCGCCTCCCAAAGTACTGGGATTACAAGCGTGCGCCACCACGCCCGGCTTTAGAGTTGTTTTGGATGGCAATTTACAGATTTGAGCCCGAGAGGTTGGTATAGAGAAATGGATTTCACCACTTCAAGAATTAAGACCATTTTGTTCCAATTTAATTTTAGAAGAACATCCTAAATTTTCATGTAGCTCACATTTAAAAATTATTTAATGGGTAACCGGCCATGCAGGAAGGCCAGAGGATGCTCTCTGTGTTGCTTATGGCAGCTTGACTGAAAACCCAGTTGTGATATTTTGGAGTGGTGGGAACCTGCAGAAATGCAAAGTGGCATGGTGGGAGCATTGTGGAAAAAAGCATTTTCATATTTAAAATTCCCCACAAAGTCTGTTGTGCTAGAAAGAGACTGTCAGAAGAGGGTAATGGGTACCTCTGTTACTGTACAACCCCTGACTCACGGCCAACACTATTGCCTTTTAACCTCTTTCCCATGCAACATTATGTCAGATGAATCACTACATCTGTCTCGGTTTGGTTTTCATAGCACAGATTATGAAGTAGCTCTTTGAAGGGTTAATGTTTTACATCCTTGCTAATATTTCCCAAGTATAAATTTTATGTGTGCTGAGATAATTACAGTGGTTTGTAGTTGGCTGATAGTTTCAAACCCAACTTTTTATGAAATAAAAAGATCCAAAACAATGGTAAGCCCGAAATAGGTGTGGGGACTAAGATTTTTTCTAAGACACAAAGTGCTTGCTTTTTTCTTTGAATAATTTTTGTTTGGTGTGCAACATTTTTATTTCTTGTTAGTGTACCACACTGGAGCAAAAGCTGAAGAAATTGACTGAAGACTTGAGTTGTCAGCGACAAAACGCAGAAAGTGCTCGGTGCTCTCTGGAACAGAAGATCAAGGAGAAAGAAAAGGAGCTTCAGGAGGTCAGTCGTCTCACGAAGAGTTTGTCTGAAAGGCTCTCGTGGACTTTGTGTTGTAAAGTTTGATTATTTGGAAAGGGAAGCCACTTATAATTTGGGGAAACACTTTGAGCAAAGGGTCGCTTTATTTTCCCCTGGCATCTATGGGTTTTGATTGCAGAGGGGAGTTCCTAGTAAAGAGTTTTCTTTTTCATCCTCATCCTTGTTCTCTGGTGTGCTTGAGATGCTGAGTAGGAAAGAATCCTACTCCTTTTCAACACTCTCTTCAGTGAAGGAATTGTAGAACATTCTCCAGTCGTCTCTAAGGCCTGTGGGTTGGCAATGAAGGTAGTTGATGGGGCGGGGAAGAAGTTGGCAGAGTTAGGATGGAAGTGGGCTGGTAGGTATTGCTGCAGCTTGGTCCTTTTGGGCGAGTCACCCTGAGTGTGTATTGGGTGGATTTCAGTTAGGGAGACAGGGAATGTTCACTGGTTTCCTTCTGTGGTTATCAAAGTTCACTGGTGAGCTGGGAGTGGTAGCGCACGCCTGGAATCCCAGTACTTTGGAGGCTGAGACAGGAGGATTGCAGGTTCAAGGACATCCTCAGCAAGTAATGAGACCCTGTTTCAAAGTGCAAATAAAAAAATAGGGCTGGGGGTGTAGCTTGGAGGTAGAATGCCTCTGGGTTCAATCCCCAGTACCCCACACACTCCCAAAGTTAATTGGTGGCATTTCCTTCCTTCCTTTTACGTTTAAGACCCTCATGAGTGGTTTATGGTTTTTGGTTGTTTAAACCCCATTTTGAGGCGGAAGCAGGCTGGTTTCCACGTGATCAGCTGGTGGACTCCTTGCCTCTCCTCAGAGACCTGATTTGATTACTGGGACCAGTGCGCTCATCTGATTGTGTTTGTCATCCAGAGGATGGTCGGCTTGGCTCCCTATTGTCTCGTGCTCTTTTCCATGTAGCTCTGCCTGGTAGGATGTTTGTGTCTGGTCCCTTGTTATCTGCCTTTGGTTTGATGTGTTTGTCCTTTGCTTTTCAGGAGCTCTCCCGTCAGCAGCGTTCTTTCCAAACCCTGGACCAAGAGTACACTCAGATGAAAGCCAGACTCACCCAGGAGTTACAGCAAGCCAAGAATGCACTCAATGTCCTCCAGGCTGAGCTGGATAAAGTAGGTGCTAACTTCTCTTTCCTCACAGTGCCCCCTTTCCTTCTACATGTTACTTCATGACACCACAGTTGACATAAGTTTTTTTTTAACCAATACATAAAAAGATATGGAGCCAGGCATGGTGCTACACGCTTGTAATCTCAGTACTTGGGAGTGGAGACAGGAGGATTATAGATTCTCAGCCAGCCTCAGCAACGTAGTGAGAGCCTGTTTCAAAATAAAAAAGAAAATAGGGCTTGGTGTGTAGCTAAGAGGTAGAACACCCCTGAGCTCAATCCTCAGTACCACACACAAAAAGAAGATATGGGTTATGGGTTACCATGTAATGTTTGGTACATGTGTACACTGTATAATGTTTAAATCAGGTTAAACATATTTATCGCTTCTAACATTTATCAATTTTTTGTGGTGAAAACATTCAAAATCTTTTCTTCTAGCTTTTTGAAATGTACAGTATATTATTGCCGCCATGGTCACTGGACTGTGCAACAGCACACCAGTGCTTCTTGCTCTTATCTAACTAGTGTAGCACCCGTTGACCAGCCCGTCCACCTCCCTATCTCCTGGCTTCTGGTAGCCACTATTCTACTGTCAACTTCTGTGAGATCAACTTTCTTAGATTCCACGTATGAGTGAAGATTCTTTAAAGGGAAGAGTGTTCTGTGCTCACTTCTCTCCTCATCACAGCGGAGTGTATACAGAACCCGCCTGACTCTGTTTTCTAATTCAGAGAAATGGTTGGTGGAGAGTTAGGTTTCAGATCTGAAGGTCAGTGGAGTTCTCTGGGAATCTCTGGACCATGTGAGCAGGTAGGAGCTGTCCCAGGTAGTAAAAGTATTAAACATTATAATCAGTTTTCTTCTTTTTTTTTTTTTGCAGTACCGGGGATTGAACCCAGGGGCGTTCTACCTCCGCGCTACACCCCTGGCCCTATTTTTTATACTTTATTTTGAAACTGGGTCTCTCGAAGTTGCGGAGGGCCTCACTAAGTAGAGAGAGAGAGAGAGAGCTGAGGCTGGCCATGAACCTGGATCCTCCGGTCTCCGCCTCCCAAAGTACTGGGATTACAAGCGTGTGCCACCACGCCTGGCATATTTACACTTTTTGTGTTAAAATACAAAATCTATATAGAACAAATGTATAATTCAAACTATTATATGGTATTCTCTATGTGCCTATTACCTATGCCAGGAGGTAGAATCTTGTCAGCCACCCTGGAAACCCTGCATGTGTCCCCATCTTCCTGCTGAGAATAGACTAATAGGACTGCTTTTCACCCTGCTTAGTGCTCTGCCCTGGCCTAAGCCACATGCCCTCTCTGGATTACTGCATTGGCCAGGTATCTACCTATTATCAGAGTTCCAATTATTTTCTTAGTGGTTGCTTGTTTATTTTCTATATTTAAGGATTTATCATTTAAAGTCTCTTATTTTATGAAAAAATATAGCTTAAAACTCTTTAAATTCAAGTTGTAACAGAGAAGGACAGACTGACTTCTTAGTAGAGGGCATCAGGGATGGAGAATGTACTGAGGGGAGCCCTTTTTAAAGATTTATTTATAAATGTATAATTGGAAATTTTTTGTTGTTGTTTCTGGTGTAACTAAAAGCAACGTTCTGTTGTTATTTAAGCTTTGCTTTCATTGGATGTCTACTGATGGATATTCCCTACGATGAGTATTTAGGTTCTCAACATTTTCTTATTCATTGTGGCACTGTGTGTAATGTCTTTGGGAAAGTATCTTTGTGTTTGTGGGTCATTTCTGGATAGGAAGTCAATTGCTTAAAGGGCATATATATTCTAATATTTTATATATTCTGCCAAATTGCTCTCCAAAAAAGTCGTGGCAGTTTCTTTTCCCATCCATTATAAGAGAGGGCCTGTTTCCTCCCATCCTTGCTAATCAGAGATAGTTCTCATTTTAAAAATTTTGCCAACTAAGGAATAACTTGTCATCTTATCATTGTTTTAATTCAGACTTCCTTGGTTACCAGTAAAATTATTTCTCTCAGTAGCCATTTGTATTATTTGTCTAAAACTTTCTGTTTCTATTCATTGTCCTTTTAAAATTGGTTTGTTGTTTTGTAAATTGAATCACAGGTGTGCTTTTTGTGTTGTATATGGGTATAATCTTTTTATTCTCTTATCTATATTGAAAATACACTCAGCCTTTCATCTCTGTGGATTCAATATATCAAAAAAATTTTTTTGCAGTATTAGGGATGGAACCTAGAGGTGTTATACCACTGAGCTATTCCCAGCCCTTTTTATTTTTTATTTTGAGACAGGGTCTTGCTAAGTTCCCAGGCAGGCCTTGAACTTGTGATCCTCCTGCCTCAGCCTCCTGAGTGTTGGGATTACAGGCATGTTCCACCACACCCGGTCTCAAAAATATTCTTAAAAAGAAAGTTCCAAAAAGTAAAACTTGAATTTTGCACCCAGCACTGTGCCAAATGCACATGAAGGAAGTGGCCCGAGTGCACCCTACTGCAGCCTCCCACCATTTCTCAGATCTTCAGCACTTTTTATTTGAGTATTGTTTGCCTTGAATCTAGTGCAGGTACTATGTGGCTGGGCCCCCAGTGTACTGAGCATATACAGATTTTTTTCATATCATTAGTCCTTGAGCAATACAGTATAGCAACTATTAACATAGCATTTACATTGTATTAGTTACTCTAAGTAATATGGGGATGATATAAAGTACATGGGAGGATGTACATAGGTTATATGCAAATACTACCACCTTCTGTATAAAAAGCACCTGAGAATTTTGGTATCCTCGGGGTTCCTGTGACCAATTCCCCTGCCGACACTGAGTAACCATGAGTGTATATTCTCTTAGTCTCTTTCTTAACTTTTTTCTACTTTCTTTGTGGTTTCTTTCCTAAACCTAACCTCTTTCATCTATTTGGTGTCACCATATATAGATATTCAGTTGACACGTATTGGCTCTCAACCAAAATAGATATCATCAATTTTTGTACTCCATGAACCTTTTATTATTTAAGAATAAATGATTATTTGCAAAGAACATAAAAATGAAACATTGCTCTTTTTATTTCTCCATTATAGGTCACATCATTAAAGCAACAGTTAGAAAGAAATTTGGAAGAATTTAAGCAGAAGTTCAGCAGAATGGAGCAGACTGTTGAGGCGAGTCAGATCAAGGAGGGCGAGCTGAGGAGAAGCAGCGAGGTAAGCAAGGAGCAGGGCTGAGTGTTTACCAGCTTCTCTACAGGACCAGCTGTGAGGGTCAAAAGAGAATTGTTATATAGTTTGTCATGACCACACAGTTTTTTATTTGCTGGAAGTATTACAACTTATGTTGTATATACTTACGTCATATATACTTATATAATGTGTGGCATAGAATATGTTTATTTTTTCACTTTGCCTTCCGATATAATTACTCATATGCATCTAGCAATTATAGGAAAATATGGTTTGTATTAAGAACATATACTTAATTTATAAAGATTGTTTTAGATCACCCGGGAGGTAGAGAGAGGGAAGAAAGAAAGGAAAGGGTTTTCTGAATGGAAAGAAACAAAATTGTTGATATAAAGTATGGTTCGAATCCCTTTTCTAAGGGTTAACTTTTGCATTATGCAATATTAAAAACCTTTGGAAAGTTATAGATTTAAAGAAAAATAATGACAAAGAGTTTATAGATTTAAAATTCTTACAAAAACTAAGGGGCGGAAGCTCAGTGGTAGAGTGCTTGCCTAGCATGAGCAAGGCCCTGGGTTCAATACTCAGCACTGCAGGGAAAAAAGAAATCACATATTGTTGATTAGATTACTCTGGCTTAAAAAATGAATGCTAATCTTAGTTTTGAGCATGCACAAGCACCAGTTTATTCTTCAAAGTGCTGGAGAAGGGTTTCTAAGTGGCACAGATATGAGACGTGCCCCAGTGTTTCTACTGATAGGGTTTTATCCATACATTAGTTTGGCTTCTTTCTGAATTTATTTAGTTGCCTCAAGTTTATTTAAAGGGCATAATTTAAGCAGGGTGTGGTGGCGCACGCTTGTAATCCAGTACTTGGGAGGCCGAGACAGGAGGATCGCAGGTTTGCGGCCAGCCTTAGCTACTTGTAAGGCCCTCCGCAACTTAGTGAGACCCTGTTTCAAAATAAAGAATAAAATAGGGCTGGGGGTGTAGCTCAGAGGTAGAGTGACCCTGGGTTCAATTCCCAGTGCCACACACACAAAAAAAGGGCATAATTAGGAACCATTTAGGAACAGTTAACAGACTGAAATAATTTGAATAGAGCCATAAATCAACTTTGTGTGTGTGTGTGTGTGTGTGTGTGTGATTGAACCCAGGGGCATTCTACCTCCGAGCTATACCCCAGCCCTTTTTATTTTTTGTTTTGAAACAGTGTCTCACTAGGTTGCTGAAGAGTCTTGCTAAATTGCTGAGACTGGTCTCAACCCTGTGATCCTCCTTTCTCAGCATCCCAAGTACTAGTATTACAGGCATGTGCTACCATGCCCAGCTTCAATATTGTAATTTTAGAAACAGGAACCATAAAAGATCAGTGGAGGTTTCTTCTTCCTCAGACATCACAGCAAAGACTATTTTTTCATATATTCTTTAAATGTTCTGCAATCACTTTTTAGATTGTAAAGATTAAAGAAAAAATTCTCTATCAAGAACAGTTCCTTGTGATGAAAGTCTAAATGCATTTATCCCCATGGCTTTGTAGAGTTTATTACAATTGTAGAAGCAGAACACCTATCATAGCAAAGAGATGATTATTAAAGCAGTTAGTCTCAAAGGGGGATGCTGGCCGGGCGTAGTGGCTCATGCTTGTAATCCCAGTACTTGGGAGGCTGAGACAGGAGGATCACGGGTTCGCAGCCAGCCTCAGCTTACTTAGGCCCTCCGCAACTCAGTGAGACCCTGTTTCAAAAGAAAGAATAAAAAATAGGATGAAGGGTATGGCTTGGAGGTAGAATGCCCCTCGGTTTAATCCCCAGTTCCACAAAAAAAAAAAGATGGGGGATGCTGCTAGAAAGATGGGGCCTCCACGCCTGCAACCCAAGTGGAAGAAACTTCACATCCACTGATAGTTTCATCCTCAAACATTTTCAAATGGAAGTGTTGCAGCAAAACAAATGTTTGCCTTTTGGCCAGTCGGGACCAACCAACAGATGCTTCTGCTGACATTTCCACAGGCAGACTGGCGTGGAACTCTTCCCTCTGTGAGTTTCTCTTTCAGCCAGAAACTCTCCTGCGAGTCCCCTGGCTGCCTGGTGGAAACATTTTGTAACCGCAGTCCTCTGGCTAAGAGAGTCCGAGCGCCTTGACAGTAGCGTGCTGGCCACATCCTGGTAGCAGGCTGGATGTTGCGGAGCAAGTGTGTCCTAAGACTTATTCGTCCCCACGGGTCTAGCTTGTCTGCTGTCATCAGTTACACACATATCACATTTCACTGATATCTGTGTCACATGTGGGCAGTCAGTGTGGGAAGTCCCTAGCACAGGGCCTGGGGATGAATTTACTATGCATGTTAGCGTATGCATATTGTTTGCATGTGTGTGTGCTTTTGAAGATGATGTCAAGCATTGAAAGGGTTTAGTTGGCTCTTGAACTTTGAATAGGGAATGGGACCAGACAAGTGACTTTCAGTAGGAGTGGTGGTATAACTTGGGGGTTCACATGGAGACAGTAGAGGAAGGAAGCAGATTTGAATTTGCATTGCTTTTCTATCTACTTGTAGTGTGACCTTGAAAACAGTGACTCACCCTTTTCAAGTCTACACGAGGACAAATAATACTCTCTTTTCAAAGCTGTATTCATGATTAAATTAAATTTTGTGTATAAAGTGCTTGGGTCGGTGCCTACCACGTAAGTGCTCAGTAAATTATTGCGGTCCACCTGCTCATTGCTTTGGTCTTCACGACTGTTAGCATTGTTTGTTGTCACCTATTGTCACAGAAGGTCATGGCCGGGGACAGTACATTTGAGATTTTTCAAATTAAAAAATTTGCCTGCTCCATTATACCACCACTTTGGGTATCCTTCTGTTTCTAATTATAAGTAAGTACAAACAAGTTTAGCACGATTATAGATTTTGGATGCTGAAACAATGCGACAGTTGTACTGAAATTTTCCTTGTCCGTGTTTAGTAAACTAATATGCTGCTCACGAGAAATGATCAGTGCTGGAAACGTGATCTAATAGCCCAATCAAGGGTAAAGTAACATTTAGTATCAGAGCAAGCGGAGGGTTTAGATAAGCTGCTGATCTGGCTCCCAGTGCCAGCTCCCATTGCATGGGGGTTTGGCAGTAAAGTACCATCATTTGACAGGCAAGACGAGGGAACACTTGCTTGGGGACCTTTCCAAGTATGGGGATCTGTATTACTCCAGGTCCTCTAAGGAGCTCGGCCTGGCAGGCGGGCGAAGGGGAAAAGCACATCTTCTGCATTCATCCCACAGTCACAGACAGTCTTCACCCCAGCAGGGGACATGTTAAGCTGTATTCATGGATGGGATCATGAAATGCCACACAGTAGTTGGAATTTGTTTTGTCTGGCCCTAGGAAGTGATGCTTCCCTTGCTGCTCCTAAACTGAAGTTGATCAGGGTGGAATTGCTTGCTAAGCTCTAATGCTGGCTTATGGTTATAGGGATTTTTGTTGTGTTTTTCCAGAGTAGTGCCCAATTTTGCAAATCATGGGAGGATGCAAGAGATGCTTAGGAGAACATATCCTTGTATGCTTAACTCATTGTTGATAATGAGCTACCCAATCAAGTCTTAAGTGGCTGTAGCCTTGCAGAAAACTAATTGCTGATGGATGGCAGCCTGCACATCATTTTCAGATGTTCATTTTCTAAATTCTGGCCTTTTAAAATTCTTGGGTTGGTTGTAGCCATAGCATTACAAGCCTGCTGGGTCCCAGGGTTGGCTGAACATTTCTTCGTTAGAAACAAATATTTACGAAACTAATGCCAGCGTAGAGAAAGACACACTAAATCTTTCCACTGGGCTTACTATTCATTTAAGTATCTCCAATTATGGACAGAGACAAATAGAGACCAACAGACACATAAACATAACTTCTCCCTGCCCTCCTGGTGCCTTTCTCTTTTTCCTCCTCCTCCCTCCCTCCCTCCCTTTCTTCCTTCCTTCCTTCCTTCCTTCCTTCCTTCCTCCCTCCCTCCCTCCCTCCCTTCCTTCCTTCCTTCCTTCCTTCCTTCCAATTTGGACGCATCCAGTTTGGCAGGTGCCTTCCCAGCTTCCTTGTCAAGCCTCCAGATGTAGGTGTCATTTGATTTAATTTTTGAGCATAAGAATATTTTCTAGGTTCTATAATAAAAATGCTAAGTCAACCTATGTAGTTACATTCTAGTTAGTCTTTAAGGTCGACCTCATTCAGCATTGATCATGATCTTGCAACTATTAAAATTTGGGAAGAAATGCTAATAATAGTGCCCCATTACTCTTGTCAAAGGTGTTCTATCTTTTGCATCTGTGATCTCAATGGATGGGTAATTATTCTGAGCCTGGAGAAAAAAACAAGTGATTACATTTCCTATAGTTTAACGATGCTAACTTAAATCAATAACATCGTTCCACCTTTGAGATCTTTCTTTGCAAAATTGAACACTGGTGTGTGTTAGTCTTGAGTTCCTTTGGAGCTGCCCTTTAGTTCTGATTGATATCTTAATTCGATAGAATGTCAGTTTCACTAGTGGAAGGCAGGCAGGATTGGGACATAGGAGACAGGAGTATAATACCCATAACGGGTTCTGTCTCATTTTAATGATGAAGTGAATGTATATACATGAAGAGAGCGGCTGCCAGCAAGTTTTCAAGTACTTGCCACTAGCCAGATTCTCCCTCTTCTTGAATTTGGCTTTGCTGCATCGGTACCCATCTGCTGGTAGTAACCAGATTGATAATTGAAGGCAACCTTCCAACACAGCATTGCCAGGGCCATCTGTTTTCTAACAGTGCAGTAGGGTTTTTGGAGGATGGGTCTTAATTGTTTCTTTAAGATTCAGAAATTTCCCCTCCTCAGAGGGGTAGTTTTGGTAATTTTGAAATGTGGTTTTATTTATTTATTTATTTATTTATTTATTTTTGCGGTACCGGGGATTAAACCCAGGGGTGTTCTACCTCCGAGCTACACCCCTGGCCCTATTTTTTTATACTTTATTTTGAAACCAGGTCTCACAAAGTTGCAGAGGGCCTCACTAAGTAGCTGAGGCTGGCCGCGAACTTGGATCCTCCTGTTTCCGCCTCCCAAGTACTGGGATTACAAGCGTGCACCACCACACCCGGCTGAAATGTGGTTTTAAAACAAAGTTAGCCATATGAATTGCCCACCCCCCAAGGATGTGAGGCACTGGGTTCTGTCAGTTTGTAAAGGTATCTGCCTATTCCCTAGGGTCCAGAGGGCAGTGTATAGTATAGGCTAAGGTATTTATCAGCTATAAAAATGAAGAATTTCAAGTATGAATAGACTATTTGTAATGTTTATTATATGAGTCTTATGTGGTTGAGAAGCAGTCGTGTTTTTATTTGGCTTGTAAATGTTGTTTGGTCTTAAGTTTAGAGTTCTCCCGAGATAATGGGATGGAACTGTATATATATTACATCTCTACTATTTTATGGTACGCAGATTACACCGATACTTTTAAATTAAGTGCCCAAAGAACCTGTTTTCACTGTGAAAGCTCAGATTCCCCCATCCAGAATTAAATATTCTTCTGTGCTCCTGCCTCTGAGTTCACATCCACACTCATTGTCTCTCTAGTATTTGGCACATTCTGGTGTATATTCATGACTGGTATCATATCTTTTCCCACTGGAGGGTACTTGTTCTGAGGATAGACTCTGTCTTATTTATATTTGAATCTCTCATAATGTATCTTGAACATTGTGGTTTTTCTTGATGAAAACATTTCTTAAAGGTAATTTTACTCCTAAAGACATTTTAGGAATGTGTTTAGGAGTGTGTTTTAGGAAATGAAAAAGGAAAATGGCCTTAAGTGAACCTTGATGGTTTTAGAAGTTGGGCGTGGTAGTACATGCTTATAATCCCAGTACTTGGGAGGCTCGGACAGGAGGATTGCAGGTTCATGGACAGCCTCAGCAACTTAGGCCCTCCGTAACTTAGTGAGACCCTGTTTGAAAATAAAAAATAAAATAGAGCTGGGGGTATAGCTCGGAGGTAGAATGCCCATGGGTTCAATCCCCAGTACCACAAAAAAGAAAAGAAAGAAAAAAGATGGTTTTAGAGTGAAAAGTAAAACTTTGTCATGTTAATATTATGGTTTATTAACACAGCAACTCTTTGCAAAAATATATTTGATCAATGAGGTATGCTGGGAATTTTTGTCTCCCAGGATCTTGAAAATTGGTTTTTCCTTATGAGCTAGCTCTTTAACAGGCATATCAAAACCAGAAAGTTCAAAAAAACATGTTTCTATAAGGAAAAACGTTGTCAGAATTGGGCTTTGTGGTTCCATTTGATTCCTACTCATGGCATTATTTGATTCAAAATGTACATTCGTTAGGTACTGGAAGGGTGATTCCTCCCCTAATGAGATAAAAAGACAGTTCTGCTAAGGACTCTTATTAAGGCAGAAGTCACAATATGCTTGAACATTTCTTTGGGTCATTAACCTAAATTTGTGTTTTAGGAGATGAAAAAGGAAAATGGTCTCCTCAAGAGTCAGTCTGAGCAAAGGGCGAGAGAAGTCTGCCACCTGGAGGAAGAACTCAGGAAAGTCAAAGTGTGCTTAAATCAGAGCCAGAGTTTTGCAGAGGAAATGAGAGGTGAGTCAACTTAGTGTTGTAGTTAGTCCTGTAAGATTTTATTCCAGCGAGGGAGGATGGATGGCAGTAGCACATTAGAGAAAGCTCTTTGAATTTTTCCATATATTCACCCAAAAAGATGCCTGCGGTTGATGTGGAGAGTTTTCTTCCACTTTTTAGTTTCCAGAGTGATAGTTGAACTTGTAAAAATTGGAACATACCAAGTCCCCAAATGCATGGTTTTCAGCACTGTGAAACCAGAAGGGTAAATATTTTCCACACAAAACTGAATCGTCAGTGCTGTCTCTCACCCCAGAGTGCTATCTTGATGTCTCATGTGTGTGTGTTTGTTACATCCAGATAGCTCCTCACTCATTACCGTTTCCCTTAGAATGGAAAAACCCTGTTTTAAATTCGTGTTTTCCAAACCCTTAATGACCATTGTATTTTGATGACTTACATGACTGAATGCTTTTATTTCCTGACTTATGGTCGAGGAATTTTGCTATACATAGCAAATGAATTCGTCATTTGTTTCCGACATATGTCTTTTACTTACTTTTCTCCCCCCCTTACCAGGGGTGTTTGTGCATCGTGCATCTAGGATTTCTTTAACTGTGACCCGTGAATATGTGTCACACTTCTATTACTATTTTCTTTTATGTATGTGATGGGGTCTTGCTGTGTTGCCCATGCTGGTCTTGAAGTGGGCTCGAGTGATCCTCCTGCCTCAGCCTTCTGAGTAGCTGGGACTAAATCTGCCCAGAAAGCTTTCTGTTTTCCATGGCAAGAGGCAGAAATGTCAGTCTTTAGCTTTTCTTCAGAAAAAGTGTAAGAGTGTATAATGGCTAGGGCTTTTTCAGTGCTGGTCACCAGTGTCACTGTTTGAGGTCCTCATGAGCAGAGTGG
Organism: Glis glis; assembly: GCA_004027185.1. Lineage (NCBI taxonomy): Eukaryota > Metazoa > Chordata > Mammalia > Rodentia > Gliridae > Glis > Glis glis. The sequence continues at coordinate 10,050 of PVJS01001194.1, read as the reverse complement.
ATTGAAGTTCCATAAGCCATCTATGCTCAGTGGGTAGATTTGAGGTTAGCAGGCTAGAAATATGTATGGTTGTCATTTAGTATTACATCTGAGATTGTAATGCATGCAACCTCTATTATCTACTGCAGAGGTTCTCACCTTTTCTTTCCCCCAACCTACTTGAGGAATATGAAGCCTTCCCATTACTGTTCAACAAAAACATTGTTTATTCCCAACTAGGAGGAGCTGTGGGTGGAGGTGAGATGTTGGGCAGAAAACAAGGTGGTAACGGAAGCTTCCAGATGATTCTCATATTCTCTCACCATCCTTAACTGAGAGGGCCTGAAATGTGTGTGATAGCGTTTCCTAGGAATACTTACATATATGCCTGGAGAGTTACTAGTATTTAGCATCATGGATTTTTGGCTAAAATGGTGGAGTGAATAGTTACTTATTTTTGAGTGACATCAGCATTACCTCAGAGTGAAGTGGGATATTTGTACTTTAGTGCTGTTTCCTAGTTTTCTCCCTTTGAATAAATATTTCAAAAGATTGGGAACATATATACATATACAAAGAAAAAGGTAGTTTCAAGTGCTTAGGTATCCCCTTGGTATTTTATATGGCAACACTTTTATTAAGCTGCTTGAAAGAAGATTAATAATTGTGTTATTATCTTTCTCACTGTCTTTATATAAACTTTGGCAATTATTAGGTGATCCACTTTCCATGAGGAATACAAGCAATAATGCCAATTTTTATAGGGCCTCAGAAGCTATTAGTTTGAGAAGAATTTATTATTATTTTTTAATTATTATTTTATTTTTTTTGTGTGGTGCTGGGAATGGAACCCAGGGCCTCTAACATGCAAGGCAAGTGCTCTACCGCTGAGCTACATTTTCAGCCCTTTTTATTTTATTTTGAAACAGAGTCTTGCTAAGTTGCTAAGGCTAGCCTCGAATTTATAATCCTTCTGCCTCGGCCTCCCGAGTAGCTGAGATTATAGGTGTGAGCTACCGGATCCCACTAGAATTCTTATAGAACAGGCATTTATTAAAAAACATTGACAACTTTTTTTTTTTTTAATAGCTAAGAATACCTTTCAGGAAACCATGTTAAGAGATCTTCAAGACAAAATAAGCCAGCAGGAAAACTCCTTGACTTTAGAGAAACTGAAGTTTGCCTTGGCTGATCTGGAAAAGCAGAGAGACTGTTCTCAAGACCTTTTGAAAAAAAGAGAGCATCACATTGAACAACTGAATGATAAGTTAAGCAAGGTAGAGAAAGAGTCCAAAGCTTTATTAAATGCTTTGGAGTTAAAAAAGAAAGAATATGAAGAATTAAAAGAAGAGAAAACCCAGTTTTCTCACTGGAAAAGTGAAAATGAAAAACTTGTAAATCAGTTGGAATCAGAAAAGGAATGCTTGCAGAGTAAACTTAATCACTTGGAAACCTGCCTCAAGACACAACAGATAAAAAGTCAAGAATACAATGAGAGAGTGAGAACACTGGAGATGGACAGAGAGAACCTCAGCGTGGAGATCAGAAACCTTCGTAATGTGATAGACAGCAAGACGGTGGAGGTAGAGACACAGAGACAAGCTTACATAGAGCTGCAGCAGGAAGCAGAGTTGTCAGATCAGAAACACAAGAAGGAAGTAGAAAATATGTGTCTGAAAACTTCGCAACTGATCGGGCAAGTTGGGGATCTAGAACACAAGCTTCAGTTACTGTCGAGTGAACTAATGGACAAAGACCAACACTACCAAGACTTGCATGCTGAGTATGAGAGTCTTCGGGGTCTACTCACATCCAAAGATTCTGCTCTGCCGAAGAGTGAGGATCTTCGGAGGAGCTGTTTGGCTCTTGAACAGCAGCCTTCAATGAGTAATTCCTTTGTAGATGTGATGGGAGGACAAGGAAGCATGCTTTCAGAAAGGAGCGAGTGCCACGTAGATGCAGGTCAATGTCCAAAAAATTCAGCCACCTTACAAAACAGAGTTGTTTCTCTTGAGTTTTCCTTAGAGTCTCAAAAGCAGATGAACTCAGATCTGCAGAAACAGTGTGAAGAGTTGGTGCAAATCAAAGGAGAAATAGAGGAAAATCTCTTACAAGCAGAGCGGATACATCAAAGCTTCGTAGCTGAAACCAGTCAGCGCATTAGTAAGTTACAGGAAGACACTTCTGTTCATCAGAATGTTGTTTCTGAAACTTTAGTTGCCCTTGAGAACAAGGAAAACGAGTTGCAACTTTTGAAAGAAAAATTAGAAGCTGAGCAAGCAGAGATTGAAGAATTAAAAAAGAGCAACCATCTACTCGAAGGCTCTCTAAAGGAGCTACAACTTTTATCTGAAACCCTGAGCTCAGAGAAAAAGGAAATGAGTTCCATCATTTCTCTAAGTAAAAAAGAAATTGAAGAGCTGACCCAAGAAAATGGGACTCTCAAAGAAATTAATGAAAACTTAAACCAAGAGAAAATGAATTTACTCCAAAAAAATGAGAATTTTTCAAACCATATAGAAGAACGAGAGAAAAGTATTTCAGAGTTATCTGATCAGTACAAGCAAGAAAGACTACTTTTACTACAGAGGTGTGAAGAAACTGGAAGTGCATTCGAGGATCTGAATGAAAAGTACAAAGCAGTGCAAGAAAAGAACTCTGAATTAGAGTGCTTGCTAAATGAATGCACGAGTGTTTGTGAAAACAGAAAAAATGAATTGGATCAACTAAAGGAAACATTTGCAAAGGAACAACAAGAACTCTTAGCAAAATTAGCTTTTGCAGAAGAAGGAAACCAGAAACTAATACTAGAGTTGGGGATAGTGCAGCAAGCTCTGAGATCTGAGATTGTCGACATCCAAAACCATTCTAAGAGTGAGGCTGACAGCTTAAAGCAAGAAATCATGACTTTGCAGGAAAAGCAAAATAAGTTGCAAAAGGAAGTTAGTGACTTATTACAGGAGAATGAACAACTAATGAAGTTAACGAAAACTCAACATGAACAGCAGTATCTAGAATTGGAACCAATTAAGGACTCCGTGAAAGAAACAGAGAATGAGATAAATAAATGTAATTCCCAACTTCAGATGGATCTTGAAGTTAGAGACATTTCTCCAGATAGTTATAATACACAGTTTGTGCAATTAGAAGCTTTGATGAGAGATACGGAATTCAAGCTTCAGGAAAGTGAGAAGGACAAAGAGCGCCTGCGGCAGGAATTACAGGCAACTAGAGGAGAATTAGGGACTGGAAGTTTGCAAGACAGTCGGTCACAGGAAACTAGTGGCCTTAATGATTGTGAAGTAGATGCAGAAGAAAAGTTTATTTCAGTGCTTCATGAATTGTCGACAAGTCAAAATGACAACGCACACCTGCAGTGCACTCTACAGACAGCAATGAACAAGTTGAATGAACTAGAGAAAATGTGTGAGATACTGCGGGTTGAAAAGCTGGAACTTGTCTCTGAGCTGAACGATTCAAGATCAGAGTGCATCACAGCAACTAGTAAAATGGCAGAAGAGGTAGAGAAACTAGTAAATGAAGTTAAAATATTAAATGATGAAAGTGGTCTTTTCCAGGATGGGTCAGTGAAAGAAATGTCAGACAGTGAATTTGGTGGACAACAAAGTGAGCAGCTGTCTGTGTCCTTGAATCCTCTGGATGATGGTCACTCCTATGAGCCCTTGACCTTGTCAAACAAAGAAGTTCAAATTCACTTTGCCGAATTACAGGAGAAATTTTCGTCTTTGCAAAATGGACACAAAATTTTATATGATCAGCATTGTCAGATGAGCTCTACGATATCAGAACTACAGTCCTATGTTGACACATTAAAGGCTGAAAATTCAGCCTTGTCTGTGAATCTGAGAAACTTGCAAGGCGACTCGGTAAAGGAGATGAAGCCAGAGGAGGGGCGTGTTCTGTCGCTGTCATTCTCTTGCCTTACCGACAGCCCTAGTCTGGCAAGTTTTGGCGAATCCTCTTTTTACAAAGATATTTTAGAACAGGCAGGAGACATGTCTCTTCTGGGTAGTTTAGAAGGGAGTATTTCAGCAAACCTGTCTAATGCAGATGAAGCATCTTGCAGTGGTCTGGAGGAAGAGAATCTAACCAAGAAAGAAATCTCCTCTGTCCCCATGAAGAGTGTAGAAGAACTTGAGGCCCTCTGTCAGGTGTACTTGCAGTCCCTCAAGAATCTGGAAGAGAAAATTGAAAGTGAAGGGATTATGAAAAATAGGGAAATTCAAGAGCTCGAGCAGTTACTAAGTTCTGAAAGGAAGGAGCTTGAGCGCCTTAGGGAGCAGTGTCTGTCAGAAAACGAGCAGTGGCAGGAGAAGCTGAGAAGCGTGACTTTGGAGATGGAGTCCAAGTTGGCGGCAGCAAAGGAGCAGACGGAGCACCTGTCATTGGAGCTTGAAGTCGCTCGACTCCAGCTGCAAGGGCTGGACCTGAGTTCTCGGTCTTTGCTTGGCACTGATGTAGAAGACGTGAGTACCTGGGATTTACGTGCTTGTTCTGTTGGCATGACTAGTAGCCACTCGGTAAATGTTTGTTGAGTGAAATTGATCTGAAATATAAATTAGAATAATTTTAGGGTTCAAGGAAATAAATACAAAATATACCAAAGTGTTTCCAAAACCAACCATAATTTTAGAAAAATGAGTAAACCTTACTTAAGGAATATCTATAGTGAATAGATTTAAACTACTACTATTTATTTTATGGGAAATTATTAAAGATGCTTCTAAAATCTGGAGAAAACTATATTATGGAGTCAGAAGATCTAGAATGTGTGTGTTTTCACCATGAGTTAATAAGGCACACTTAAATATTAAGAGCTTATGAATGGTAATGTGATAAGGATTTTTTTTTTGCAGTACTGGGGGTTGAACCCAGGGGCATTCTACCTCCGACCTATATGCTAGCCCTATTTTTTATTCTTTATTTTGAAACAGTGTCTCACTAAGTTGCAGAGGGCCTTGCTAAGTAGCTGAGGCTCACCTCGAACCTGTGATACTCTTGTCTCAGCTTCCCAAGTACTGGGATTATAAGCATGTGCCACCACGCCTGGCAGGATTTTTAACCTTATGTTCTTTTCTGACTGTTTCAATGTTACATATCATAGTACTGAAACTAAATATAGAAGATTGTTTAACATATCAATAATTTTCTCTCTAACAATTTGCTATGGTACAAATCTGTGATTTGGTATCAGCCCTTTAAGAAGACATTTCTTTATTGAATACCTACTTGTTTATGTACTTATGACTTTGTCCTTTCCAGGTGACCAGCTTAGCTTAACTAATAATGCTGTACAGTTTACAAGTCCCCCTCTGTCTGCCTCTGAGGTGTGGGAGTGGTCATGGTGAGGTGGTAGCAGGAATAATTAAAACAGCAGCACCTCATTTTGTAGAATAGAGGGAAGTGAAATGGATACATGTGATTTATCTAAGAATGTAGAGGGTAAGTGCTGGACCAGGCATGAAGTCCTTGGCCTGGGAATCTGGTCCTGGAACTCTACCGCCTTCTCTTATTAAAGAATATCAGAACCAGGCCTGATGGTGCATGTTTGTAATCCCAGCCACTCGGGAGGCTGAGGCAGGAGGATTGCAAGTTTGAGGTCAAGCCTGGGTAACTTAGTGAGTGAGACCCTGTCTCAAAATAAAAATTAAAAAAGGACTGGTGAGAGCCGGGCGTGGTGGCTCACGCTTGTAATCCTAGTACTTAGGAGGCTGAGACAGGAGGATTGTAGGTTCGAGGGCAGCCTCAGCAATTTAGTGAGGCCTGTTTCCAAATAAAATCGGTCTGGGGATATAGCTCAGAGGTAGAATGCCTCTGGGTTCAATTCCCCGTACCACCAAAAAAAAAAAAAAAAAAAAAAAGGACTGGCGATGTAGTGATGTAGTTCAGTGTTTGCTTAGCATGTGTGTGAGACCCTGGGTATAATCCCCAGTACTGCAAAAAATAAAAAATAACCAAACCCCCAAAAACAATATAATAAATACTGAGGATAGAAGCCAACATTTTGTATGGAATTTGTTAGCCTCTTATTTGAGAATCACAAAGAAATTGCTATCTTCAGAGCTACCTAGAATATTCTTTGCAAGGAAGAAAAGATGAAATTTCAATATTTTAAAACTTGGTAAAATAACTGATCTGAAGGGTTTGTCTTCATGATAAATACCTTACTCAGAACCTTGCACATAGGTGGAACCTACTGAATGTTTGTGTTGAGTATTTGGACAGAGAGGATAAAAGTATGTGGTGGGAAATAGGCTATTTAGAGAGATGTGCTTAGCAGAATCCAGATACCATTTTCTATAAAGTAATAATTAAGCCTACTGTTTCTATTTTGATTCTTCTTGAAAAATAAAATGTCTTCTTGTTATATATATTATGATTACAGGCTATTCGAGGCCAAAATGATAGCAGTGACATAAAAGAATCAGAAGAAGAATATACTTCAGAAACCACAGAAAAAACACCCATGCAGGATATTTGTCAGATCTGTGATAAAGATGTTCAGCAGGACCTTAGTCCAGAGATTGAGAAAATCACTGAGACTGGTGCAGTCACACTTGCAGGAGAAGGTTCTAGAGAACAGTCCTCAGAAACCAGTTATGAGACACCAGCAGAAGACAAAGCCAAGGGCTATTCAGGATGCATTTCTGAGTTGTCGTTTTCCGGTCCTAATGCTTTGGCACCCATGAACTTTCTGGAGAATCAGGTATCCATCCAGAATCTCCAACTGCAGGTGAAGGAAACATCAGATGAAAACTTGAGGTTACTTCACACAATAGAGGACCGAGACAATAGAGTTGAAAGTTTGCTACGTGAAATAAAAGAGTTAGACTCAAAACTTGATTTGCAGGAGATACAACTAAAGACCAAGATTGAAACATGCATGCAATTGGAAAAAATAGTCGAGGAACTCAAGAAAGAAAAATCTGACTTAAGTGAAAAATTGGAATCCTTTTCTTGTGATAACCCGGAGTTATGCCGGAGGCTAGAAGCTTCTGAAGGCCCTGGTTCTAATTCAGAAATGGGCACAGATGAATCATCACGTGAAGTTATCGAAGGTGATGTAGCCAGAGTGGATGACACCTGGAGAGAGAGATTTGTTGATGTAGAAAATGAGCTGAACAGGATCAAGTCTGAGAAAGCGAGGATTGAACAGCATGCCCTCTCCGTGGAAGCTGACTTGGAGATTGTTCAAACAGAGAAGCTACATTTAGAAAAAGATAGTGAAAATAAGCAGAAAGTTATCCTCTGTCTTGAAGAAGAACTATCTGTGGTCACAAGTGAGAGAAACCGGCTTCATGGAGAATTAGATACTGTGTCAAAAGAAAACAAAGCACTGGACCAGATGTCTGAAAAGATGAAGGAAAAAATTCAAGAGTTAGAGTCTTGTCATGGTGAGAGTCTCCGTCACATTCAAGCGGTGGAGGCGGAGGTCAAGGACAAAACAGAACTCCTTCAGACTCTGTCCTGTGATGTCAGCGAGCTGCAGAAAGACAAATCTCATCTCCAGGAGCAGCTGCAGAGTTTGGAAAAGGACTCCCATGCCTTGTCTTTGGCAGCAGGTGAACTGGAGAGCCAAATTGGGCAACTGAACAAAGAGAAAGAGTCGCTGGTCAGGGAATCCGAAAGCCTGCAAGCCCGACTGAGCGAGTCGGAACAGGAAAAGCTGACCATCTCCAGGGCCTTGGAGGCCGCACTGATAGAGAAAGGCGAGTTTTCAGCCAGGCTGGGCTCAACCCAGGAGGAGGTGCATCAGCTGAGAAGAGGCATCGAGAAACTGAGCGTCCGCATCGAGGCCGATGAAAAGAAGCAGGCGCAGGTCCTGGAGAAGCTGAGAGAGAGCCAGCGTGAGAACGACTCACTGACTGATAAAGTGGAGAACCTAGAGCGGGAATTGCAGATGTCAGAAGAAAACCAAGAGCTGGTGATTCTTGACGCTGAGAATTCCAAAGCGGAGGTGGAGACCTTAAAAGCACAAATAGAAGAGATGGCCAAAAACCTGGAAGTTTTCGAATTAGACCTTGTCACAGTTAGGTCCGAAAAAGAAAATCTGACAAAGCAACTACAAGAAAAACAAGGCCAAGTGTCAGAGTTAGATGAGTTGCTCTCTTCATCTAGAAACCTACTAGAAGAAAAGGAGCAAGTGATAATACGGATGAAAGAAGAATGTAAAGCCGAAGTGGAGATACTTCAAGGACAGTTGAAAGAGCTAAATGAGGAAATAGGAGCCTTGTGTAATGACCAAGAAACCTGGAAAGTGAAGGGGGGACCGAGTCTAGATCCAGCAGGGGAGGAGGTGCCTCAGCTGAGAAGTCGCATTGAGAAGCTGAAAGTCTGCATAGAAGCAGACGGACAGAAGCAGCTCCAGGTCTTGGAACAACTGAAAGAAAGTCAGCATCATGCAGATTTGCTTAGAGAGAGAGTTGAGAACCTTGAAAGAGAACTAGAGCTATCAGGGAAAAACCAGGAATGTGTGATTCTTGAGGCAGAGAATTCCAGAGCAGAGGTGGAGACACTAAAAGCAGAAATACAAGAGATGGCACAAAGCCTGGGACAGTTGGAATTAGATCTTGTTCATACAAAGTCAGAAAAAGAAAATCTGACAAAAGAGTTACAAAAAGGGCAAGAGCGAGTGTCTGAATTAGAAATGCAGAATTCTTCATTTGAAAACCTGTTGCGAGATAAAGAGCAAGAAAAAGCACAGATGAAAGAGGAATCTGAAATTGCAGTGGAAATGCTTCAGACACAGTTAAAGGAGCTGAGTGAGAAAATGGCAGCCTTGTGTAATGAGCAAGAGGCCTGCAGAATGAAAGAACAGAATCTGACTCATCAAGTAGACTCTCTTGAACTCGAGAAGGCTCAGTTGCTGCGGGGCCTTGATGAGGCCAAAAATAAATACATTATTTTGCAGTCTTCTATGAATGGCCTCATTCAGGAAGTAGAAGATGGCAAACAGAAACTCCAGAAGAAGGATGAAGAAGTTAGTCGGCTAAAAGATCAAATCCAAGACCAAGAGCAGCTCGTCTCTAAACTCTCCCAGGTGGAAGGGGAGCAGCAACTTTGGCAGAAGCAGAAAACAGAGCTGGGAACTCTGACTGTAGAATTGGAGCAGAAGGTGCAAATGCTGCAATCCAAGAATGACGCTTTGCAGGACACCTTCCAAGCACTGCAGCGTTCTTACAAGGATCTAGAGAGAGAGCTGGATCTGACAAAGATGGAAAAAATGTCCTTTGTTGAAAAAGTAAGTGGCTTTATCTGTTTACACTAGATATGAGTCACAAGGGAGGGAAACCACTTTATGAATTATAATTCCTTCTAGATGCTGTCTGCTGCATTGGACCTAACTTTTTTTTTTTAAACTGGGCATTGAACCCAGGGGCATTCTACCTCTGAGCTATACCCCCAGCCCTATTTTTTATTCTTTATTTTGAAACAGGGTCTCACTAGGTTGCGAAGGGCCTCACTAAGTAGCTGAGGCTGACCACGAACCTGTGATCCTCCTGTCTGGAGGATTACAAGCGTGCGCCACTACGCCCAGCGAACCAAACTCTTTAAAGGCTTTGTGTTTGTGGGGTCTTGAACTGTGGGAACGTTGAGTAAGCTCTGGCTGTAGTAACTGCTCTGACACCTTCCTGTAGGGCATTTTCATGGATTGAATCAGGTTTTTAATATGACAACTTTGGACTACGCACAGTTCTTGGTTCTTGTTATAGTTCCCTTTCTTACAGTACATCAGTGTGATAGCTTTCCCATACCCAGTTGAGAACCATTGCTACAGAGAGTATAACAGGTACTAGTTATGTCAGAAGGGATCCCCTGCCTCACCCTTCCCTTTTCATCTTAAGGAGAAATAACTTTTTTTTTTTTTTTGTGGTACCGGGGATTGAACCCAGGGGCATTTTACCTCTGAGCTACACCCCTGGCCCTATTTTTTATACTTTATTTTGAAACTGGGTCTCTCTAAGTTGTGTGGGGCCTCACTAAGTAGCTGGGCTGGCCACAAACCCGGATCCTCCTGTCTCTGCCTCCCAAGTACTGGGATTACAAGCG
>PVJS01001193.1:0-103269 GCA_004027185.1 Glis glis | reverse complement strand
CACCCCTGGGTTCAATCCCTGGTACCGCAAAAAAAAAAAAAATTACCAGAATCAACATTTGTGCCTAGAAACTGACTGGGATTGTCATCCATTGTGTGTGCTTAGAGAAAATGAACATTTACTCTTTTGAAATGTCATCCAATGCCATGTCTTAAATAGACTAAAGCAGATCATACCCATCAATCAAGTGAACTGGGAATGATGATTCTCAAAGTTCAATTCACATAATATGAATTTGCAAAAATGTTAGCTAAACAATTAAAGCTGAGAGTCCCACACCATATCATAAGAACAAGCAGTCTTGAGTTCTTTCAAGCTTATTGTTTTTTAGAATAATAGATGAAGCCATGTGGGCATGGATTTTCATTAAATTGTCCCCCAGGGTAGAGCAACAGTGTGTCTATAGAGCACTTGAGACCTGTAGCTTCTAGTGTCCCTTGGTATACATCAGCATACAGCTGTGGAGTAAATGGCATTGAATTAGGTACACTGTAAAATTAACAATTTTATTTTTAAGCCTTTTATTGCTCTTTTTCACTTATCTTCCCTACTGATACTAATTCTCAGACGCACAGGTGCAGAGGGGAAACATGCTTCCGAGGAGGGAGACAAGTATGGGGCAAGGAATCAGCACTGAGGACTGACTCTGGGAGCCATCAGGTTCATAAAATAATTTTATGAGATACAATGATGCTTCGCTAGAGTTAGGAGGGTTTTAATTCTCTTCAGGCAATTCATTGGTTCAATCAATATTTACTGACTGCTTGGTATTTACTTAAATACTATTCCAGGCCCAGTGATAAAACAATGAGCACAAAATATATTTGTCCTTATGCTGCTTGCCATCTCGCATGGGAAGAGAGACATTAATCACATAAGTATACAAACAAATGTATAAATGTAACTGTGGACAGGGCCAGTGCAGATTATAGGGGGATTTAACTCTGCTGAGGTCAGGGGTAGCTTCCCTGAGAGCTTGATACCTGGTTAAATATGGAGAGAGATGGAGACAGCCAGTTCATTTGTGCTGCTGTAACAAAATACCTGAAACTGGGTAATTTATAAAAAATAGACATTTCTTCCCCACAGTTCTGGAGGCCGGGAATTCCAGGATTATAAGGCAGTGGCATCTTTGGAGTCTGGTGAAGGCTTGCTCTGCTCTCTGCTTCAAGCTTGGTGCATTTGCACTGTGTCCCCCCATGGCAGAAGGAGGCTAAGTTGCTGCTTGGAATCTTCTTTCTAAGGCACAATCCCATTCTGGAGAGCAGCGCCCTCATAGACTAATCACTGCTTGAGGACCCTACCGCTTAATATTATCACATTGGTGATAATTTTTGGGAAATATCAATATATTCAGACCATTGACATTATCTAAGTAAAGAGAGGGTAGATGAGGATTAAGATGGTGAAACTGTGTTCAGAGGCTCAGCTGAGCATGAAATACAACTAGAAAGGCGAGCAGGAGCCCAGCCACCCATGGCCTCCTAGGTCATGTCACTCATGTCATCCCGTTATTTATTTGTGGCACTGGGGATTGAACCCAGGGCCTCGAGTGTACTAGGCAAGTACTCTAACACTGGGCTACCTACCCAGCCCTGATGTTGACTGTTTTTAATGTTGATTTTAAGACTAATGGGGACATTGAAGGGTTCCAGCAGGAGAGTAATATTGTCAGTTTTGTTATTTGGAAGATCATTCTAGTTTTAGCATGGGAAACAGACTAGAAAGAGTTAGGGTAATTGGAGACCAACCCAAATACCTTTGCATCAATCCAGGAGAGAGTTCTTGGTAACTTGGACTAAAATGTGGTGGTGTAGTTGGAGAAAATTGGACAATGTTGAGGGATATTTAAGACAGAAGACTGATAGAATTTGATGAGAATTTGGAATGTGGAGTGCAGAGAAAGTGAAGTTTTACTAAAAACACGTGGGCTTCTGGTTTAAGCAACTGTGTGTGCGATGGTGCCATGTCTTGAGTTTAAAAATTATGGAAAATGACCCAGTTAGGGAGAATATTTTGTGTTTGGTTTTAGATATGTTTTATTAAAGTGTCTTTGAAATATCCTGGAGTGGATGTGTAAATAGTTAAAGATGCTACTCTGAGCTCAGAAGAAACCTGTGGGTTGGAGACATGAATTTGTCCGTCATGTAGATTTTGGGTGTTGAGGCTATGGATGCAGATGAAGTTACCAGGATGAGAGTTTGAGTGAAAAGACAAAAAGGGGTTCTCTTTGGCTGGGTGTTGTGGTACACTCCTGTAATCCTAGTACATGGGAGGCTGACATAGGAGGATTGCAGATTTGAGATCAGCCTCAGCAACTTAGTGAGACCCTGCTATAAAATAAAATAAAATAAAATAAAATAAAATAAAATAAAATAGGACTTTGGATGTAGCTTGGAGGTAGAATGCCCCTGGGTTTAACCCCTAGTAACATACACACACACACACACACACACACACACACACACACACCCCGAGGTCTACTTTGTCTCCTGAGTATTAGATAATGAGGATTAGGGGTTTTATTGCTAGGTTTTTCTCTTCTCATCTATCAAAAGGTTACAGTCTTTCCATGAAGAAGAGAGTGGTCAGTTGTGTCAGATTTTGCTGAAGAATCAAATCAGATGAGAACTGGAAAGTGTTAGTTGAGTTAAGCATTATTACAGACATCTGCTACATTATTGAGGGTTGTTCCAGGGAAATTATGTGACCATACTAACATGTAGATTAGGCTGAGCAGTGAAGAAACAAAATATAACCAAGAAGTCCAGACAGGTTGAAAAGTCTTTTTGTGGAGGAAAGGAGAGCTTGTAGTGGGAGAAGAATAAAGAATTGATGAGGATTTTTTTTTTTTTTAGCTTTAGTGGCAGAAACTTTACTGTGTAAAACTCAATAGAAAAGTCCAGTGATGAGAGATCTGTTGAACATCCAGGAGAGAGGAAACCTAATCAGTAGTATAATGCTCTTGACCATTAAGGAAAACATTAAGCCTGAGCACAGGTGGTGGAGAATTTAGGTTTAGTTGGGGGGGCTCTTTTGTATTTCTTGGGGGGAAAAAGGTAGGAAAATTGAAAATGTAGATGTGTGTTTGTCTAATGTCAAGGACATGCGGTAAATCCTCGCTGATGGTTTCTATTTTTTTCTTTTTTTGCCAAATTCCTGCATTTTTTGTAAAAAGGTGATTAGCAGAGTTTGAAAGATGAAGAGAGTGGTCTGAAGAGTGTGGAAACCTTTCACCATAGTCATCTGGGTAAGTGCAGTTATGAGCAAGCCAGGGGAAGTTGATGAGCTTGCTAGGTGGTGCTCAAGGCACCATCTCACGCTGGTGATTGCGGGTTTACAATGGAGCCAATCGGGCCTATTGTGTAGTCTTTTCTGGCTGCACTCAGCTGCTGAGCAGCAGGCATCAGAAAGCAGATAGTCACAGACGTTCAGTTTGGGGGTTTCCTTAGAGAGGAGTAATGAATGAAGTAGAACAGCAATGAAATTTATAGCATTGACAAGAGTGTTATTGAAGCAATGGAACATGTAATCTAATGGATCTCAGAAGAGATATAAAGAAGAAGGAGGGAGATAAATTAGGAGGAAGAAAAGAGAGCATTGGACTGGAGACCATGACTAAGCCAAAGGAAGCAATTGTAAATACCAAGCTGAGAGGAGAAGAGGTGTTGGTCCAGCATTATTTTAATATATTAGAATTATTGTTTTGGACATAGAAAGACTTAAGGCAAGACTGTGGAGATGCAAAGACTGAGACACTGAGGAGCCGAAACCTTGGGCCAGTTCATCCGAGGGGTCTTGCAGCACACTCAGGGATGGTGTCTTGGGAATGATAGGAAAGATTGCAAGTCAGGAAGCAATTTCCCTAGTGACCTACCAATGGTGATCCTGGCTTTGGAAGGTGATGGAATCAGAGAGGTGAAGCTTTTGAAGTGATTGAATAGTGTAGTCAAGTACAAATACTCAAAGAATTTTTTCCCCTCTCTTTTATTTTTTTTCCTTTCTCTTCCCTTTTTTCTTTTTATTGGCACTGGGGACTGAACCCAGGACATTCTACCTCTGAGCTATACCCTCAGCCCTATTGTTTTATTTTTTAAAATTTTTAAACAGGGTCTCTCTAAGTCCCTGAGGGTCTAAGTGGCTGAGGCTGGCCTTGAACCTACAATCCTCCTGTCTCAGTCTCCCAAGTCCTGGGATTATAGGCATGTGCCACCACACCCCGCCTTTTCTTTTATTTTACAAGAATGAGGGAATAATTTAAAAGTAGCAATGGAGAGCAAGCACATCAATACTATGTCATAAATTGAGAGAGTACAGGATACGAGAAGAAAATGCAAAGTGATTCTTTGAGATAACTTGAGAGCCTTCTAAGAGGAGAGCAGGGTTGGAGATGCAACAGAAAGAAGGAGCAGTCAGAGAAGAGGTCACAGATACAGAGGGATTACATAGTCCTGGAATAATAACTTGACAGGGCCCACTGGAAAGGTATAGAAGATGGGCTCAGAGAGGGGCTGGGTCAGGGACAGGAAGGACATAGTATTATGGAAGTTATGTTGTGCTGGAGGGTTGAGGCCTTACATTTTGGGAGTTAGTTTAAAAAGTTTTGGTTTCAAAAGAACCCATGATGAGGGTGAGCGCTGGGCCCAGTGGCCAGGGTTGGAGGGTACAGGTGCTTTTCTCACACCGGAAGGGTCATAATGAGACCAGAACATACGGAGCCTTCATGCTTTTGCTGACCATTGACAGACTCAGAGCTTCAGACGTCAAACACAAAATTACTTCCTGTTGGACTGCAGTGATTCTTTACAGGTTTCTTCCTAAAATCTTTTGTTTTTTGTTGACTTTGGCCCAATTTTTAACCTTGTTTGTACGTGGAGAGAGAGAGAGAGAGTGTGTGTGTGTGTGTGTGTGTGTGTGTGTGTGTGTGTGTGTTTTCTTTGTTCTCTGGCTCTGCTATCACCTTTATTAGATTATTTGGTATGCTTGGGTTGATTAGTCTTGTTTTTATCAGCTCTAACTCTCATGGAGCCTTAAAAACATGTTATGGTAACCACTCTTCTTTCTTTCTTTTTTTTGTGGTACTAGGTACTTTTCCTTCTCTTCTTTTTTTTTTTTTTTTTGAAGCCAGAGGCATTCTACCTCTGAGCTACACCCCCAACCCTTTTTATGCTTTATTTTGAAACAGGGTCTTGCTAAGTTTGATGCTGTCCTCAAACCTGCGATCCTCCTGTCTCCAAGCCTACCAAGTACTGGGATCAACTGGGCCAGATTGTTACCATTTATTTGAGCTGGATTTATGAATCTCTGTTGTGTGTACAAAGCCCAAACTGAAGTTAATCAAAGTCCACATGGTATTAATGGAAGTTACAATTAAAAGCTGGTGTTGGGTTAGACAGGGTAATCTTGTACCTGTTTTTCATTTCTTGAGGTCCTCAGAGTTAAGGCATGAGCAACTATGAGCTGGCAGGATATTAGCTTCTGGTGACAGAGGACCTTTCTACATGACTCAGTGCACCCATTTCTTGCCATGGAAAGGTCTGGGATTACCCTGAAGTTTTGATATCCTTTTATTTCAGGGTAGTACATCACTATTATTTCTTCTAAAAGTTCTGAATATACTTAAGAATATTGTAACACACACATACATACATACACATACACACATATATACATACATATATGTATATATAAGCCAAATAACATTTTGGGCCATGATGGAACACATAATTTATAATCCTTTAAGATTAAAATGGAGTTGAAAAATTCCTCTTGTCCAGTGACATCTAATATTACAGTGCAACACTTGACTTGTGTGTTTGTGGTGATGCTGCTGTAAGCAAACCTACTGCACTTCTACATGACTGCCCGTGCCAAATTGCATGAAGTTTGGCTCATACAATTATGTATAGTACATACTTGATAAGGATAAGATATGACTATGTTACTAGTTTGTGGACTTACTGTACTATCCTTTTTATCACTATTTTAAAATGTACTCCTACTTATAAAAAATAAGTTTACTGCAAAACAGTATGTGCTTTTATGCTGTCAGCAGCTTCATACAGCTTCTGTTTATTGCATTTCTTGATTGCAGCAAAATGCCATGTCTTGTGATTGACCTAAGCCATCTAGGTTTGTGAGAGCACCCTCTATGATTCTCACAGGATGATGAAATCACCTAACAGGCTATTTCTCAGAATGCATCCCTAGCATTAAGTGATGTGTGTCTGTATTTTGTAAGTTACATATATAGAAATGTAATCTAAAAATATTTTTGAATAAAAAATGTAGATTACCAAATCAATGTATGATACCATAAATTTAGGTAAAGGGGTGTGTGTGTGTGTGTGCATGTGCCTGCATGTGTTACTAGTATATAAGAAGGAAATGTTTGCCAAACTGTTTATAGTGATTATTACAAGGAACGGAGATATGGGATTACCTTTCTACTTTTATTTATTATTAACCAACTAGTGATATATAAAAAACTACCAATGCTATATGTTTATATAAATATTTATCTTAAAATAAATTAATCTTATGTTTTGCTTTTGTATCAACCAACTAATGATATATAATAAACTACCAATGCTATATTTAGCATCAACCAACTAATGATATATAATAAACCAACTAATAATATATAATAAACTATCAATGCTATATGTTTATACAAATATTTATCTTAAAATGAATTAATCTTATGTTTTGCTTATATAGATGACACGCGCACACACACACACACACACACACACATACACATACACGAATTTCCTTATCTAGTTATGTTCTTTGAGAGTTTGGAGTAAAACAATGTATGTTCTGGGCCTGCAAGACATGGCAATTCACATGTTTGTTTCTGTGAAGGTACATGATGTCACATATCAGAGCTTTTAAACTCTGAACGGTTTAAGATGTAAAATGTAAGATCGCAGTGCTTAAACCACTAGGACAAATACAAGAATAAAGAATACAGAAATTTGATAATTGTTTTTTTTTTTTTTGCAGTGCTGGGAATGGAACCCAGGGATTCTACCTCTGAGCTACAACCCCAGCCCAATTTTTTATTCTTTATTTTGAAACAGAGTCTCACTAAGTTGCCGAGGGCCTCACTAAGATACTGGGATTACAAGCGTGTGCCACCACACCTGGCTTGAAATTTGATAATTGTTTGGAGCAGAGAGTCTCCAACTTATTTGGCCTACTTTCCTCTTTTCAGAAAGAAAAATTACTCAGCCACCCCCTGAAAATCTACCTTCTTTAAGCGATAAACAGAAAGATGGTGACAAATTTGTGTTCTTTTATGTATCTATGTTTTGTTCCTGTACCCCCCCCCCCGGGGGGATGGTATTACCTACATTGGGAAGCTATGGGGTCTTTGGAGGAAAAAGGGAAAGAGTGCTGGGAATAAAGGTTAAGGTAATTAAGATCTTTTCCATACTTATGAATTATTAAGTAGGCACCTTGAAAAATTCATCTGGGGGTAGTTTTCAATAGTATGCTGTGGGTGCTGTAAAGCGGACCAAAGGTGGCCAGGCATGGTGGCGCACACCTGTAACTCACTCCTGTCATCCTGGAAGGGGTTAGAGTGCTCTTTTGATACCAATATTAACCACCATTATTATTAGCTTTGGGTATAAGGTTTTCTTCGTAGTTGGTGCACAGTTCAAGCCCTACCTTTGGTGAAACTAACAGGAGGATACTACTCCTCTTTCTTTTATTGCATGTCACTTGCAGTTATGATTGCTGGCATTCGTATTTGCTGTCTGGTGATTCCAGGCTGAAGGAATTTCTTAACAGAACAAATTGTCTTCTGTGCATTTCTTGAGAGGCATACAGCACGTGGACCCTATGGACATGTGAAAGTAAATGAGCAACTGTTGGCAATTCTGTGCTTGTGTGTGAGCATGTGTGGTCAGAGGTGAGTAGAGGGCAGTTTGTCTTCCACTTAGAAATGTGGAAACAGGGGGTAAGAAGCCAATGGACCACGTACCCCGAAGCCTCCATACTTACAACAGCAACGTGGATAAAAGGATGACAAGCATTCGGGGAGGGAAGGACCATTGCTAAAGAAACAAACTTCAGCCAGGCGTGGTGGCACACACTTGTAAACCCAGTTAATTGGGAGGCTGAGACTGGAGGATCTGGGTTCATGGCCAGTCTCAGCTACTTAGTGAGGCCCTGTTTCAAAATAAAGAATAAAACATAGGGCTGGGGGGTATAGCTTGGAGGTAGAATGTCCCTGGGTTCCATCCCCAGTACCGCAAAAAAAAAAAAAAAAAAAAGAAACAAACTTCAAGACTGGGCTTTGCTTTTTAAGAGGCTAGCTAGCTTACACATACATGAGATGGATATTTAGCTACAGATTGGAAAGAGAACAAAATGCTGGCATCCTTATAAACTGTTCGGGGTATATGCCAAAACCTAAAATCTCACTATGCAAATTCGCTAATTCACTGGAATTCTATGAGATAAAATACCATTTACTGAATTCTGGGACTAAAGGAAAAAGTATGCCATCCTGTGGTTTTCAAGTTTGTAGTAGTAGTAAACATTAGAGACCAGGATGTCTGAGGCATGAAAATAGAATATAAACCCTAAAGTTTTTAGAAAAAGCCAGAAAATAAGTATGTCTGAGCCCACCTCCTCCCCCGCACTTAAAGAAGTCTAGGCATGCACATTTTGAAGATGTTTTTACAGTGGATGTCCAGGTACAGCCTGTATGAGAACTATTAATAAAGCATATGTAAGTTGCTCCCATAAAGATATATTGACAGGGTCCTAGAAATTTGGGTTTGATAACTTAGCTCTGGAGTGAGCAATATTGGCAACTGTATCACTTTAGTAATGACATCAAAATTTCCTGGTTTTCCCACATGTTGGAAATTCTTCATTGCAGAAAATACGTGGGGGATTTCCAATGATTGTTTCAAGGGAACCTCAGTTGCCAGATCAATGTTATAACTAATATTGAAGGAGAGTAATCAGTATTAAGGACTTCATTCTTTACTGGCCTCACAGTTACACAATATAGTGACTAGATATTAACCTTTGGACTCAAAGTATCAAGAAAAGAAATGCAGATGTTTTTACTGAGCAATTTCAATCCCTGGGGTAATTTCTCAAAATTTTTATTTATTTATTTATTTTTTTTGCATTTTTGAATTAAGAACTTTCAAATATCATTGAGGACAGAGGATGTGAATCTTTCCATTTATGTTGGAAAGGAATATACAGTAATTCCTTGTTTGAGGACGTGCTCCAGTTCTTTTCCTTTTATTTTCTCTCAGAGTGCAAGCTTTTCTTTCTGAGGTGGATTCTCTATACCCACATTTTTTAAATGACATTTATTTTTCTCTATTCCTGCTTTTCTTCTGTGTCTTAACAACTCATCACCCTATCCTTCTTTCCATGGAATTTACCTTCTTAGAATAATGTACCAAAATGTAATTTTTTTGTGTGTGTGATACTGAGGATTGAACCCAGGGGCACTCTACCTCTGAGCTACATCCCCAGCCCTTTTTATTTTTTAATAAAAGTTACCATGGGCTGCCCTTGAACCTGTGATCCTCCTGTTTCAGCCTCCCAAGTACTGGGATTACAGGTGTGCTCCACTATTCCTGGCTCCCTAAATGTTATGTTGATCTTAAAAACTCTTTTAGACAATCCTCAAAGGTTTTATGGATCAAAAGAAGAAATTCAAAATTTCACAGTGACGATCTAGTATTAAAGTCACAGAGGCAGCACCTTTGGGTGAGATGTACTCTAAAGGGTTGACTCCAAGGTTTATCTTAGGCAAGACATTTTTCAGTGGCAACATTAATGTAGAACTAACAGAGTTCCTGAGTGAATTCTCAGATTAGCCTGATTTGTTTTTGAGTTCATCTGTCTCAGAAATAGAAGAGTTGAGTCTATCTATCAGCTCCCAGCTCCTCTTTGTATATTTCTCCCACCTATCATTCAAGGTGGCTAAACTTGGGACTGTCGCCATTTGACTTAAGCACTGAGAGGTGAATTGTGGAATGATACCATTTAGTTCACATTGTCGATGTGCCTGTGGGAAATAAAAGATTGGTAAAGGAAAAAAGAGAGCCAGTGCTCATATCCATTTATCTCAGTGCCCTTTCCAATATCTATTTGTCTGGATACACAGTCTAAGGAATGACTTATACTATATATGTATTTTCTAAGTCATGGTATAAATGAGAGAGAAGATGGAATACTTCTACTTTGTCAAGTGAAACCTTTTGCAAAGACTCCTTTGCCTATTTGTTCAACTTATTTCTGGCTGCAAACTCACTTTTAAAACTGAAATTCTGCTACATTCCATTCTCCATTGGCCTTTCGGGACTTCCAGACAACTGCTGAAGTTGCCTGAAGGGATTGTAGAGCTATTGTCCAGCCATGCATATTCTTTCAAAGGTAGATTCTGAATGAGAATTGAGCCAGGAAATTAGTAGTCTGCTTAGAAAGTGGATGTTTGTTTGGAAATCAGAATCTATATGAGCATTTATCCAGATCATTTCTATTCACTAAGTAAACGACAACGTGACCTGCTGGAACAAAGTTGTTGTTGTTCTCCTCCTTGTCCTCCTCGTCCTCCTCGTCCTCCTCGTCCTCCTCGTCCTCCTCCTCCTCCTCCTCCTCCTCCTTCTCCTTCTATCTCTCTCCACTTCTTAGGGCTGGATTAAAGTTAAGATAAATAATAAGAGATATATTCATCATATTGCAAATGCTTGCTTAAAAATTTGTCAGGATAGCAACCTCACAGAATATACTCCTTCTTAATATAACCCTTACATCTAGATAAGGATAGACCATGATGGTTATTATTCATTTCAGGGCAAGTCAGCCGGGCGTGGAGGCACACGCTTGTAATCCCAGTACTTTGGGAGGCAGAGACCGGAGGATCCAGGTTCGCGGCCAGCCTCAGCTCTCTGTCTCTCTCCCTGTCTCTTTCTCTCTCTACCTAGTGAGGCCCTCTGCAACTTCGTGAGACCCGGTTTCAAAATAAAGTCTAAAAAAATAGGGCTGGGGGTGTAGCGCAGAGGTAGAACGCCCCTGGGTTCAATACCCGGTACCGCAAAAAAAAAAAAAAAGGGCAAGTCCTAATTAACTGGAAATAATAGTATTCTTGAAATTCTTTTGTGAGGAAAAAATATATTGTCTGTATTTCAAGAGATGTAAGTAAAATAAGGCAAAAGTATCCAAATGCCCTGATATAATACTTTGCTCTCAGATTAATATATAAGAAAAACTCCAATGCACAGTTTAAAAAACTATATTAATAATAGAATAAGCATATGATGCAGGCTCTTGATTATGACGAGTGCAAGAAATGAAGCAGTTAGACAACAACAAGAACTTTACTGTGAAAAATAATGACTGTAAAGCAGGATGTTTCCAGTGTAGAAAATCTAGAGATTGTTTTTGATTCAACAAAAAGTACCTACCACTGGTGCTGAGAACTACTTAAATACCTCCCAAATAGCTCAGGTAGGGATAAAAAACAGTGACAACACGCCAACTGTGTCATAAGAGATACGAACATAAAGAAAATAACAAGTTCATAAAAAACTGAAAACTTAAGAGATAACAAAAGTAAAACCAAACATATTTGTCAGAACGATGAACATTAATGGAATAAATTCATTAATTAAACAAAGAATACTCTGATTTTGAATTAAAAAGAACCAGAAAACTTTTGTGGTGTACAAAAGAGCAACTGGAAACAGAGTGCCCTTAAAAACTCTAAAATTAAAGGATCACAAAAATATGCCCTGCAAATGCAATTCATAAAAAAATTAAAAACATTGGTTTATAAGTAGAAAACATTATATGAAAAAACATTAAATTTGAGATTTAAAGAAAATGAAATGTGTCTGCAAGTATCTCTTTATTGTAATGAAATGTTTTAGACATACTTAGGTAGATAGAAAAAAAAGCCCTCAAAGAACAAAAAATAAAAATCAAACCAAATCAAACAAAACAAAAAATGGTCAGGAAAAGCCAATAATTTATTTACTAGGTAAAAACTCTAAGATAATAAAATACAGTCCTTTAGCTAACTTAGTATTATCTGTTGAATTGAATGATTTCAAAATGCATATGTTGAATTCGCAACCCCCAGTACCTCAAAATGTGAGCATATTTGGAAATAGGATCTTTAATGAGATAATTAAATTAAATTAGGTCAGAAGGGTGGGGTATAGTCCAATATGAGTAAAATTCTTATAGGAGGAGGAAATTAGGACACAGATATGTTCATAGGAAAGATAATGTGAAGACACAGAGAAAAGACACTTATCTATAAGCCAAAGAGAGAGGTTTCCTCTGGTTACCTCAGAGAAAACCAACACTGCCAACAGCTTGAGCTCCAGAATTGTGAGAAAATATATTTCTGTTGTTTAAGTCACTCAGTCTATGGTACTTTGTTTTGACAATACTGGTAAACCAGTACACTTAGTTTTATAAAAGGAGTAACACATAACATTACTATCAGGGAGGAAGTAATAATTTTTGAAACAATAAAATCAGAGAAATAAAAAATATATTATTCTATCATAATAAAGACAAAATATGGAAAAAGAAAATAATTTTCTAAGCATATAATAATTTAATATCAACTAAGGAAGAAATTGGCAAAATAAGAAAGTAAGTATAGAGGTTTAGAAAGAAATCACAAGTTGTAAGTAAAAAAGAAAGGATCAAACACATAATCATCTTAATAGTTACAGAAAAATTATTTGACAAAATCTAGCATCCATTCCTATTAAAAATTCTAAGCAAAGTAGGAAAAGAATGGAAATTTCTCAACTTGATAAAGAGCATACATAAAAACCTATAACTAACTACATACTTAATGGTGAAAGACTGAATGTGTTTACTCTAAGGAAAGGATTTCCTTTTTTACCCTTCTACCCAGCCTTGGATTGGAGGTTTCAGATAGTTCAATATGGCAAGTACAAGGAATAAAAGACACTTGTATTGGAAAGTAAGAAGTAAAATAGTGCTTTTTCAGAGATTACATGATTGTGTATATGGAAAATTCATTAGAATTAACAAAACTATTGGAAATAATAAGTGAGTTTAGCAAGACTACAGGTTACTAGAAAAATATAAAAATAAATTCTATTTATTTATCACCAAATTAAATAAATATTAAATTAAATTAGATAAATAACCATTAATTAAAATGAAACATTCAATACCTTTTCCAATAGCACCAAAAATATTGTTAAATACTTGGGGGTAAATTTGACAAAAATATGCAAAACCTATTCAGTGGAATCTATGCAACATCCCTGAGAGGATTAAAGAAGACTTAAATAAGTAAAGTACTATACCCTGGGCCGGAAGACGTATATTATTACATTGTCATTCTCTCTAAATAGCTTGTAAATTAGATGCAATTTTAATGAAAATCCCAGTATACATTCTCAGAGAAATAGACAAATTGATTCTCAAAATTTTTATGGAAATTCAAAGAACCTAGAATAGTTAGCCGGGCGTGGTGGCGCACGTTTGTAATCCCAGTACTTGGAAGGCGGAGACTGGAGGATCTGGGTTCGTGGCCAGCCTCAGCTACTTAGTGAGGCCCTCCGCAACTTCGTGAGACCCGGTTTCAAAATAAAGTATAAAAAGTAGGCCCGGGGGTGTAGCTTGGAGGTAGAATGCCCCTGGGTTCAATCCCCGGTACCGCAAAAAAAAAAAAAAAAAGAACCTAGAATAGTCAAATATCTTCTAAAAATAAGGACATATTTTATAAAATGAGCAAAGGACTAAAACTACCTGGTTTTGAGACTTATTTTAGGACCTTTTTAAATTACCTTTTTATTGCTTTGACCAAAATACCTGATAAGAACAACTTAGAGGAGAAATGGATCATTTGGGCTCATGGTTTCAAGGTTCAGTCCACAGTCAGTAGACTTCAAAGCAGAAATGGCGGAAGGGCATGGAGAAGGACAGTTGCTCAGGGTAGCTGGGAAGCGAGGGGCGTGGGAAGGGAGAGAAAGGGACCAGAGACAGATTTGGTTCCCAAGACCATGCCCCTAGTGACCTACCTCTGCTAGCTCCACCTTATCTACCTATGGTTACCACCCAGTAAATCCAGTCAAATAATCCATCAGTGGACTTACCTACTGATGAGATAAGAGCCCCAATTAAATGATTTCACTTCTGAATATTGTTGCATTGCCAACACATGAGCTTTTCTGGGGGACATTCCATATCCAAACCATAATAATCAGAGTAAAAACAAACAGATCGACAGAAGAGAGTGGTCAGGCCTGCGGTCAGACCGCACATATATGAACAGCTGATTTTTGACAAAGGGCAAAGGCAATTCAGTGGATTAAGAATAATTTTTTCAACAAATGGTGCTAAAAGCAAAAAAAAAAAAAAATCACCTTTGATGCATACCTCACATAATTCAAAATCTGTCCATAGACCTAAATATAAAATCTAAAATTATAGATGTCCTAAGGAGAAAACATTTCTGACCTTGGATTAGACCATATTTTCTCAATATCAGAAGTACTGACATTTGGGGTCAGACAACTCTTTGTCATAGGAAACTGTCCTGTGTATTATGGGAAGTTTAGCAACATCCCTGACCTCCACCCATTGGAAGCTAGTCAGACTTTCCAAACTGGGACAACCAAAAATGTCATTAGACTTTGCCAATTATCTCCTGGGAGTAAAATAGCCCTGATTGCAAATCACTGTGTTAACCAAAGATGTCTTAGATAAGCAATTTCAAAGCATGACTCATAAAAGGATAATTAGATAAATTGGACTTGGAGAAAACTTAGAGGCTTCCACTCCTTGAAAGATACTCAAGAGAATGAAAAGACAAGTCAAAGACTGGGAGACAATATTTGCAAATTATAGAACTGGAAAAAGACTTGCTTATACCCAGAATTCATAAAGAACTCTCAAAACTTAATTAAAAAAAAACAAGAAGAAATGGAGAATATCTTTGAATAGTTCACTAAAGAAGATATCCAGATGGCAAAAAAGTTCATGAGAAAGTACAAACCAGTATCATTAGTCAATGGTGAACAATTCAAACCATGTTAAACTATTGCACAACTATAAAAATCACTACGAATAAAAAGACTAGCCATGCTAAGTGCCAGTGTGGATGTGGAGGAACTAGAACTCTCGTGTACAGCTAGCAGAAATATAAAATGACACCACATTGGAAGTGATTTGCCAGTTTCTTAAAAAGTCACACATACACCTACCATATGTTCCAGCCATCCCACTCCTGGGTATTTTTCCAAGATAAATGAAAGTATATGCTCTTACAAAGATTTGTATAAGAATGTTCATGGCAGTTTTTTTTTTGGGGGGTGTAATAGCCAAAAGGGGAAGCAAATCAAATGTCCATAAATAGATTAATTGATAGACAAATTGTGGTGTAGCTATATGAAGGGAAACTATTCAACAAAAATGGGAATGAACTATTGATGCACCCAATAACAAGGATAAGCTCAAAATAATTATGTTGAGTGAAAAGAAGCTAGACAAAAAAGTACATACTGAATTATTTAATTTAAAGTTTGAGAAAGTGAAAACTCATTTATAATGACAGAAAGCTGAGATTAGTATTAGTGATACAAAGCTGAGATTGCCTGGGAATGGGTATGGGGGGTGGGGTGGAGAAGGTGGAAGTATAAAGACAACTTTTTGTGATGGTACACATACTCACTATATTGATTGTGGTATTGGCTTCACAGCTATATACATATATCAAACTGTCAAATTGAGCCAGGCATGGTGGTGAATACTTGGAATCCCAGTTCTTGGGAGGTTGATACAGGAGGATCACAGGCTCAAGACCAGTGTCAAAAACTTAGCGAGATTCCCAGCAATCTAGCAAGACCCTGTTTCAAAAACAAAAAAATAAAAACGGCTCAGAGGTAGAATTACTCTGGGTTCAATACTCAGGAAAAATCACACACACACACACACACACACACACACACACACACACACCAAATTGTACACAATTAAGGATGGTATTTTTTGTATAAAAATAAAATAAAAGCATGCCATTTATAATAGCAACATGGAGTATAAGTTACTTAGGAATAAATTTAGCAAGAAATGCCAAGGACAATTATGATGAAACCTTGGGGATATAAAACGATTTTATAAAAAAGTGAGGCATGGTGCATCTTTATTACTGGACATAAAGACTCATTGTTATAAAACTCTCAATTTCTCTAAATCAATGCAATAGTAATAATCCCAATGAAACTATTTTTTTGCATCATGAAAATATTGTTACAATGTTCATATAGATGTGATATGCAAGCATAATCAGTAATAAGAAAAAGTTATGAAAAGTGACTTTCTACATTTTAAAACATATTATAAATATGTAATAATAAAAAGTGTTATTTTAGGGTATAAATGTATAGGTAGATCAATGAAGTGAACAAGGATTCAGATATAGAATCAGTTATATATGGGAAATAAGCATGGAGTACAAAATATCACTAACATTTGTAGAAGAAAAGATGAATTATTTAATAAGCAGCATTGGCGTAGGTAACTAGCCATTAAGTAAAACTGGCGCATACTAAAGTCCTTGCAGATTGAACAAAGATGAAATGCTAAAATAAATTATTAAATAACCCAGAGAAGATATAAAGGGTTAAAGTCATTTTCAGCCTAAAACAAAGGCCAGAAAGATACATAACTAAACATTCAAATATTAAATACATAATAATTAAAAACTTTACACTGCAAATAATAAAAGCTGATGAAAATTAAATATTGGCAATTAAAGTGATAGAAAAGGAGTTTGTAGGTATAGTGTATAATACACTCTTGATGTTGAAAAGGAAATAGATACTATTGAAAAAATGTAGGCAAAAGGTTATAAATGAGCTATTAACAAGAAAAATCTCTAACGAATCATGTATATATGATATATATGGGTGTATATGTGTATGTATTTATATTTCAGCCTTAGTAATCCAACATGTAGGCAAACACACAATGAAGTATTACCACCTTTCTGACTGGCAAATTTAAAAAGAGCTGATCAAACTTAGATTGGCAAGAGAATGGAAATTGGTTTTCTCATGTATTGTTGGAGTGAACATAAACTGACACTTTTTTTCCAGAACACAATTAGAAACATATGTCAAAACTTGAAAATGCAATTACATTTCTAAGCAATTATCCTAAATGTATAAATATATATGAGCACAAGGCTTTATGAACACAATACTGCTATATTTCTTCTTTTTAAAAAAATATAAAACTTTTAAACATACAAGAGTAAAGAATGGTATAATGGACCATTAACATAATCAGCCAGTTTCAACAGCTAATAACCTTTCCCTAATTTTGTTTTATCTGTCTTACCCTATACTTTTATTTGTCAGACCTTGCTCTTTTATTGGGGCAAGGGGTATGTTAGAGTAAATCCAAAATAATATACTCATAGATACATTGATATGTATCTTTAACAAATAAAGAGTTCCTGATACAACATAACCAGAATTATTGATATTATCTCATATCCAGCCCATTTAAAGTTTCTCAAAAATGTTCATTTAAATCAAAATCTTAAATTTGCTATATCACACTTGATTTTTATGTCTTTCAGTTTTGTTCTTTTAGAAATCTATACAGTTCCTCTCCTTTCTTTTTCAATATTAAAGATATTTAATCATTTATTTTATAGACTTTCCTACAAACTGAATTCAGCTGATTGCTTTCCAATATGCCAGTTAACTTGTTCTTAATTTCTTTATATTTACTGTAAAATGGTAGATAATTAGGTTTTATTTAAAACTTTTTTGACAAGATTATTACATAAAGGATGCTACATACTTCCTGTTGCAAAATGCTAGATTGTCTTGTTTTAGTGATATGAAGATCCAGATAGTCCAGATGATGTCAGCCTGGTGAATCCAATATAAAGGTCTCCTGCTACTTCTAAGTGGTTCAGTACTGATAGTTGCATAGACCCATTATATCATCAAGTGTGGCAAAACTATGATTTTTAATTCTATCATTCCCTTTGCTTTATTAGTTGGGATTCTTTAAATAACTTCCTTATCAAATAACTGGTTACATCAAAATAGATTTTGTATAGGAAAGGCTGGCTTGATCTCCCTCCCCTTTGATTATTTATTTATTTATTTATTTATTTATTTATTTATTTATGGTACTGGGGATTGAGCCCAGGGGCATTCTACCTTTGAGCTACGCCCGCAGCTCTTTTTTATTTTTAATTTTGCAACAGGGTCTTGCTAAATTGCTGAAAGCCTCTCTAAGTATTTGAGGCTGGCTTCGAACCTGCAATCCTCCAGTCTCGGCCTCCCAAGTACTAGGATTAAAGGCGTGTGCCACCATGCCTGGCCCCTTTGGTCATTTTTTAGAATAATGAGTTGGTTTCCAAGAAGCTTCTAATGAAACCATTGATGATGTGTAAGGTGTTTATATCTTTATGGACTTGTGGATTTCCATATTCTTAATGTGTTTCAGTCTCTAGCAGCCATTATTCTTTTATGCGCAAATTGGACTAGTAGAAGCCTCTTCAAATGGACTCTACTGTCTTTTTTATATAACCCCAGTCATTTTTTGAGAAACATCTTGCTTTCTAGCAACTCTAAAGATCCTAAGCACACTGTGCACATTACCATCCCAATATAGTCGACCTGGTTTAAGACCCCATTTCCCACTTTGTTTGTTTGTTTCTTTGTTCATTCATTCATTCATTCATTCATTCATTCATTCATTCGTACTGGGGATTGAACCCAGAAGTGTTCTACCTCTACGCTACATACATCTTCAGGCCTATTTTATTTTTTTTATTTTGAAACAGGGTCTCACTAAGTTGCTGAGGGCCTCACTAGATTACTGAGGCTGGCCTCCAACCTGCGATCCTCCTATCTCAGCCTCCCAAGTGCTGAGGTAACAAGGGTGTGCCTGCATGCCTGGCTTTAGACTTGGTTTATGGTTATAGATTTTAAACTGGTCTCCCTTGGCTCACTGCAATGTATTCTCAGCATAGCGCAAGATGTATACAATTAGAAAATAAATCAGATCACACATCTCCTTTCTCTGCTTAGTGCCTTCCAATGGTTTCCCATCTCACTCAAGGTAAAAGACAAACTGTCTCCTCTGCGTGACAGGGTAATTCATGAAAACCTCTCTGTTCTCAAGCCCACCACATTCTCACTTATTTTCTCCATTCCATCCTCTTTTTCCTCAGAGTTTTGCACCTGCTGTTCTTTCTGCCTGGGACACGCCTCCTCCAGTATCTGCCCAGCTTGCATCCTCATTTCCTTCACATCTTTACCACCCTGGCTACCCTTCTTTGAGACTTCAAACTTGACATTATCTTAGCTCAGGCTGCCGTAATAAAGTACCATAGACAGAGTGGCTTAAGCAATAGGGATTAATTTCTCTCCGTTCTGGAAGGTGGAAGTCCAAGATCAAGGTGCTGACAGGGTCAGTGCTGGGTGAGGGCCCACCTTCCAGCTGGTAGATGCCTCCTCACTAAGGCTAATGTGGCCTTTCCTTGGTGTGTGCTATGGAGAGAGCAAACCTCTTCATAAAGGCATCAGTGCCATCATGAGGGCCCTGCCCCTGCCCTCATGATCATAGCTAAACCTAGATACCTCCCAGTGGCCCATCTCCAAATACCATCACATTAGATGTTAAGGTTTCAACATATGAATTTTGAGGGCACATTAGCATTCAGTTCATAATAATCACCTCCACTGATATTTCATATTCCTCATCTTTGGTTTTTCCTAAGCATTTATTACTTTCTAAAATATGATAGATTTTACTTAGGTGTCTTGTGAATTATCTGTACTGCCCTACTGGAATCATTGCTCTGGGAAAGAAAGGATTTTCATCCTTTTTTCCCCATTTTTTAATTTATTACATTTATTGGTGCATCGTAGTTATACGTTTTGATAAGTTTCAGGATATCAGAAGCATGCATGCACACATTGCTCATTTAGCCCTCCCTCAAATCCCACCCTATTCCCTTTGATTACCCAGTGCCCCCCAAAATGAGCAGCACATAGTAGGTGATCAGTAAAAGATGCTCCATGCTGAGAAGTGTCCAGAATATATTTGGAGTTCAAGGAGACCAGAAAGATAGAGGAAACATGACCCTGTGAGAAACAACCTGTGAACAAGTAATGTCCTAGAGGAAGCCGTTGAGTATAACTGTGAACATTTTAACACTTAGTAGATTTATGAATTAAAACATTCTTTGGAAAAAAATTTTTTGTAGTGCTGGAGGTCAAACCCAGGGCCTTTCACACATAATGGGCAAGTGTTCTACCACTGAGCCATGTCCCCAGCTTCTTTAGAAAAATATTAAATTAGTGAAGTTATAAAAAATAAAATAGGGTATCTGAATAAAGGAATGTCAAAATAATTTAAATTCCAAGGCTGATAAGGGCATCTGTTTATTAGAAAATAAAATCTTTTTTCTTTAGAATAAACAACTGTGAGAAATTGGCTCAATATTTCCTTTAGTTATGCTCATAATATATTTTGAGCAACACAACAGGCTTATGTTACCCATCTTGTTTTCCATATCCATATGGTGACCATTATGTAAATGTTCCTTACAAATAAATGATGCTGTTTAGTATACAGTGAGTGTTGTTTGCTGCTGAAACCTTGATTATGTGAAAAATAGAATCATCGAATCATCTCCCCAAAAAGATTTCATTCTAGGAGCATTACAAATAGGAAATAGCTGATAAGATTAAACTAATGTCAGAAACATTTTATTTGAACTTATCAAGATGGCACAACTTGGAAGAGATTTTAAGATGATAAAACACATGTGTTAAGTTTTCCAAGGAATAGAGTTTATGGAAGACCCTGAAAGCTGGCTGCTTAAAAAAACTTGAAATCATATGCAGGAAAATGATGACTTGAACATGTGGTAACCAAGGGTGGTACTTTCGTTCTCAAAAACCCCAAATGAGTGTAATGCTATAATTTTAATGTCTATTTTAAACATTTCAGAAAAATGCAACAAAGAAATGAAATTTGGTAAGAATTTTTCAATCTCACTCTTCCCAAAATTCCGTTTTCTCTTGTGGGTTGCAAACTATAAGTTTTGGATAATAATTGCAACCTATTGAATTGCAAGAGCTTGAAGGAAGAGTGAAGATACAAAACAGCAAGGCAGTCCAAGGATTGTTCTAAGGCATGCCTGCATCTCAGGTAGATCCCTCTAAGAGGCACTTCAAATGCTGTATTTGAGTAAAAAATGTTCTGCAATATTCAGTTATAGTTACATAGAACCTAAATCTAAGCATTTTAGTTTAAATCCTTTGTTACACAGGAAAAATATTTGGATTCCGCGGCGTGAGGAACTTTCCTGTGATCACATAAGTCATCACGTGACTTGAGACCAGCACTAACCCATCATGTCTACCAGTCAGTCTCCTTGCTGTCAACAAGATTTCAAATCCTTTTTTTCATTACTGAATGAGACTGGCTAAATTAATAATACATACCCACTTTCACAATAATTGCAATTATGCAGCTTAATTCCATGCACAACGGGGACAGACCAGGTTCATAAGTACAGGATGATATTTTTGGTCATCAATGTTTGATTAACATGTGATCTTTGTATGGTTCTTAGGGCATTTCTTAGTAACTTGCAGAGCCTGGGACTTAAGATAATGTAAGTATTTTTCAAGGCCAGTAAAAATGGCCCATGAACCCTTTTATTTATGTGCTTATTTGTTGTAGCTGGCATTTAGGAAAGATAAGAAGGAGACAATGGCTCTGGTTTCAAGCACAAGTACCTAAAATTGTCCTCTAAAGCTGGAAAACAAGAAAAAAAAACACAAGAAATAGGCTCTGGAAAAATAGTGTATTTGCTATCTCATTATCTTTCTACTTCGCAGCAGAGAATAGTGTAAGGGGGTCTGTCATCAGACTGTCTTTAAATGACTAAGTTTGAAAACACAGAGAAAAATTAAATTTGAAGAAAAAAAGTAAAGAGGACACTGAGGGAGAACATATTGTCTACGACCATCTTCAAGTTTTCTGCCTTTTAAGGATGTGACATTGTTTCCACGTTTTAGGGACTTATGCATATAAGCCTTCTATCATAAACATTTTCTACAGAAGATGTTTGGCTTCTAGAATTTTCTTTTTTTGTGTGTGGTACTGGGAACTGAACCTAGAGGCATTCTACCTCCAAGCTACACCTCCAGCCCTATTTTTTATTCTTTATTTGGAAACAGGGTCTCGGTAAGTTACTATGGGCCTCGTTAAGTTACTAAGGGCCTCACAAGTTGTTGAGGTTGGCTTCCAACCTGTGATCCTCCTGTCTCAGCCTCCCAAGTACTGGGATTACAGGCGTGCACCACTATACTCAGCTTCTTAGAGCTTTTGAGGATGCCTTACTAAAACTTTGGAAGTCCAAAATAAACTGTAGTTGTTCATTAGGATTTAATTTGACTTGGGGGTTCCTTGACTTTGTTTGAATGCACTATTGAGATACCAATGCAGTAACTCCTTGAGGATGACCTTCTCTAAGTGGCATCTGCCTTTTGTATGTTTGGACATTTCTCAACTCATCAGATGTGTGGCGCTCATGGTTTAGGTCAAGGGAGTGAACTTGTAACAGGACAAGAATATGGGTTGAGTAGGAAAGGAGCCTGGTGCTATCTGGTGATCTGTTCGGGAGGCCACTGGTGAGGGAATCTGTCACCCCAATGAGCATGGGACCTTGGGAAGGGGGTGCTGAGCAGGGATCAGGAGAGTGCGAGTCAGTGTCGTGGACTATCATATTCACAGCAAAGGAGCCTGAGAGACTATATATTTGCTTTCAATTATTTCTCTCCAAACTTGGAACATAAGAAAAACTCAGGCAGCTTGCTAGATTCAAATGCAAACAGGACTCAATGGGCAGAAAAACAGCTTGTGAGAATCAAAAAAAGAACATTAGCAAATGCTTATTTTCTCGGAAAAAAATACTATAACTTTAAAGTTAAACTTAGAGGCTGGATTGTCAAATAGACAAGTTTACTTCAAATGTTTCTTGCTGGTTCATTTATGTGAAGAAACAAAACAAAACAAATAATTGGAGGTGTAAGAGGCATGTATAAAAAGAAATGTATTTTGAAATATGGGGAGATTCTTCAAGAAGAGTAGAGGAAACCACATGTACTCTTAAAACGTTAGAATGAAATACTGTGGGTTTGCCCAAGAATTCTTCTGGGTTTTAGCAGATATGCTGCATTGGCTCTTTTAAAGACCTGTTTCGACCTCCTTCTAATAGGCAGAGTCTAAAAAATGCAGATCCCTGCTGTGTTTGGCGCTAGGATTCTAGATGTGATTTAGGTCTTGACCATCAGATGTTCTCAAGTGACACTTGCATTCAGAACCAAGTTAACCAAGGAGTGGGCTGAGACCCAGAGTGTGAGACTCATTTTGGCAGAATCTTCATAGTTCTGGAGCCAGTAGCAGCAGTAATGTGCTCCTGGTCCCAGAACACAGCTAAGGTGAAGGTGGTCCTTGAGTTGACAGTTGGTTGAATTCATTCTTGAAGATCCAGCCAGAGCCTGGTCCTTCAGTTCTTATAACAATTCTGTAAATATATTACCTCCTGTATTAAATTATTTTCTAATTTCTTGAATTAAATTTCCTATATTAATGTCTCTTCTGCTAAAAACAGTTAGTGTATTTCCTGTTACCTGCAATGGAACTTTTTTGCACAATAGTAGAGTATATCCTTATAGATTTTCAGTGTCATCCTACCAGAAGGGATTAGGAAGGGAGAGGACCAGTGACTAGTATTATTCTTTTTTTTTTTTTTTGTGGTATTGGGGATTGAACCGGGGGCATTCTATCTCCAAGGTACACCCCAGCCCTATTTTATTTTTTATTTGGAAACAAGGTCTTTTTAAGTTGCTGAGAGCCTTGCTAAATTGCTGAGGCTGGCTTTGAACCTGTGATCCTCTTGTCTCAGCCTCCCAGGTACTGGGATTACAGGCATACTACCATGCCCAGCTTCCTTTTCTAATTTGTTTCCTCTGAAACCAGAAACAGACTCATGCTTTGACTTTTGGCAAGTTACTTAACTTCTCTGAGTCCCAGAATAATAATCAGTGTCTGCCTTATAAAAAGTTATGAGAATTAAATTATAAAATGTGTGAATCAATTACTGCAATTACTGGTCCATAGTAAGTCATTAAGAAATGAGATCTACTTTTAGTATTGCTGTCTCTGTATAGACTGCTGTCAATTGTAATGATAAAATATTTTAAGTGGTTTGGATACTCTTGAATGAAAACTAGGATTCATTCACTTTCCTCTCTCAAGAGAGTCTAGCACCAAGCTTGAAACTTATTAGGTATTCAGTGCTTCTTCAATGACCTTCCCTTTTTTTTGGGGAGGTACTGGGGATTGAACCCTGGGGCATTCTACCTTCGAGCTCCACCCCCAGACCTATTTTTTATTCTTTATTTTGAAATAGGGTCTCACTAAGTTGCAGAGGGCCTCATTAAGTAGCTGAGGCTGGCCGTGAACCTGCGATCCTCCTGCCTCAGCCTCCCAAGTACTGAGATTACAAGCGTGCACCACCACGCCCAGCTCTTCAATGACCTTCTCTTAATGAAGAATCTATGAATTCAAAAGAATTCTCAACATTCTTATAGTTTATTGCCTTGTATTATTTAGGGGGAGGGCAGGACATTAGAATATACTTAGCACTGTATAGAGTCTCCCTTGTGAGGAAGAGGTAGAAGAGAATAAAAAATCTAAAAGAAGCTTTGTATAACATCCATTTCAGATCCAGCACTTATGTGTGATGGAAGGGAGACCCATATTTACCATTCTGTGCTCAAGCTAATCCCCATATTAGATCTTTCTATGGCATCATATTAAGTAGGAAATGGACATTAAAGTCTCATTTAGCCTTGGGGATCTATGATTTGAATAGATGAACTTTAGAAAAAAATCACATCATTTTGGATGTAACCTTTCTTGAAAATTTCTATACTGTTCTTAATAGTGTGATTCTCTCTCTTTCTGATTACCGAACATTATAATCTCAGTATTAATAATTTACTATGATACGATATAATGGTATCTTAGAGAAATTGTAGGTCTAAAGGGATTTCTATCCTGAAATCCTTCAGTCTTCTTCTATGGTTTTGTATTCAGTTTCTTTTCTCATGAGGCATTCGTCCAACTTTCCTTGCTGCTATCAATAATCTGGCCTTTAGAAACTCTTGCCAATTTTTTTGATTTTCTTCTTTTGATCTTCAGGGAGTCTAGAAAAACAGGAAAAGAAGCTTATTGTCACTGGTCCAAGCAAAGAGTAAATTAACTTTGAGAGGAAGCTGAAGAAAATTTTCTAGGGATAAATACAAATTTTAGGGGTAGATCATTTGGTATTGGTTTTGGGTCCATCCTTTCTCTACTGGTTTCTGTTGTAATTTGGATTATTGAGGTGAATAAAGCACCTTAAAATACATAGACTGAGCACCAATTCAGAGCACTGAGGCAGCAGCTAGTGACAGGTTCAGATTCTCTTAAATTAAATCTCTATGTAATATATAATGCAATGGCCACTTTGAACAATATTCTGGCAGTTCCCTGGAGACTCAAGAGTTACCATTTGACCCAGCAGTTCCACTCCTATGTGTATCCAAGAGATATAAAAACATGTTCCCACATAAAACTTATACTATATACACTATTTACACATGTGTACCCCAATGTTCATAGCAGCCACCATCCATAACAGCAAAGAGGTGAAAACCACCGAATGTCCTTCAACTAATGAAGGGATACACAAAATACGGACTATCCACACAATGAAGTACCATTTGGCCATATGAAGGAATGAAGTGATACACGCTACCACATGGATAAAGAACACATTATGATAATTAAAAAGGCAATAACAAAAGGCCATTATATTATTCTTATTCATATGAAATGTCCAAAATAGGCAAATCTATAGAAAGTAGATGAATGGTTAAGTAGGGCTGGTGATAGCTAAAGGGTACAGGGTTTTCTTTTTTGGGCAATGTAAATTTTTCAAAATTGATTGCAGTAATGGTTGCACAATTCTGTGAATACAGTGAAACTGTTAAATTATATAACTGAAGTGGCTGAATTATATGGTGCGTGAACCGAAAAATTCTTCCTGTAACAAAATGATGATTGGACTTCAGTTGAAATTCTATTAATTTCAAACAATATTTTATTCAACATAGATTTGGACAGTTCTTTGAAATAATTGTAAAAAAATTTTTGTGTGCGAACAGTATTTTGGTGAGAACAAATGCTCTTCCTGAGTTGTCTATTTAAATGTTAGTAAATGTGGCCATTGTTTTTGGGCGGGGGCGGGGGCTTCACTGCAAAGGAAGAGCTTCACTATCTGGATTCTCACTTATAGTTTGACGCAAATAGTATTTCTTAAAGACGGGAAGGTTCAAGAGGAGAAAGAGGATTAATCACCAGAAGAGAATTTCTAACATCCTGGTTGACTTTTAGTGGAGTCCACTTGCTTGCTTGCTTTTTCGTTGTTACCATGGAGATCATGGAACTGGAACCACATGTGGTTTAGACAGGAAGCTTCTTACACTTCATTAGAAACAAAAGGGCAGAGAGCAGCGAGGGGGACCGCATGACAGAACTGGAGGCCATCCTGGGCCCTGCTGGGAGATGCTGGTGACTCATTTTGTGTCTCTCAAACCTACTTTCTGTGTTTGTCACAAATCTTCAGAGTAGATCCTGGAAGAAGATATAGTAGCTTATTAACTTTAGGTGTTTTCATGAAACTCTCTGCAATAGAATTCTCACCTTCCTGTGTTGTTATTACAATTTAAAAAAATAACACAATAAGATGACATTCCATTATCGAGTAAGTTTAAATAGGAGAGAGTAGGAAAAAATGTTAATGGTTCGATCTGAACTGTCTAGAGGCAAATAGTTGTATTTAAAAATAAATGTACCAGGTGCTGTGCACATGTATATTTCTATCATACTATACTGAGGCACATATTATTTGTAAGAATTCAGTTACTGCAATAGACCAACCAAAAGGTAAAATTATCAGCACTATCAAGTAATCTAAATGTTGTTTAGATGACAAGCTCTTTAGCATTTTTAAAATTAAAAGAAAATTAAATAAGAAGTGTAATTGGCTAAGATCCATGTTGACCATTTATGGAGTTATTTCAAGTGATTTTTTAAAAAATGCTTTAAATTGTAACATACTATTTTCTAGCCTCTAATCCTGTTAGAGTGAAAGTAGCATTCTGAGATGCTCCATCCATGGCAATGTCTAAATGACAACGATCTATTTTCCATGTCTTGGAGTGAATCCATTTTCAGTTTTGGTCTGAAGTATAAAGGAAATAATTTCTGGCAAAATGGACTAAAAACACCTGTCTCATTGGTACAGCTCAAAAAAGTGCTCAATTCAACAGAAAGCAGGCGACCTTGACCCCTCATTTCCACTCCAATGTCATCCCTCACTCCCAGCCCAGGATCCTGAATCCACAGGAAGAACAAATGTGTTGAAGATTCCAAATACCTGTCCCGTGAGTCACAGAGCATTCAGGATGCCGAACAGAAAGCGGCCGCATCACATTGTCCATTCCTGGGTTAGGGAACAAGCTCAAACGCAGAGCTCAAGGCACGGGTTGGTCATAAGGACCCAGGCCCAACACAGATGACCTGTGACTCACATGGAAGAGTCTATTCCCTTAGCCACAGTCAGTGGTACCCTGGTTCAGCAGACTCCCCCTTCCAGTACATAAAGTCCTTGCTGGAATATTTCTATTCTAGCAAGTCAATTTAGCAATCTCCTACCAAATTATTACCTGGTCTTCAGAAATCCTAAATCTGTGAGCCCAAATATTATGCAGAACTTTTATCTGGTTAGGAGTATATTATCTGATCAACATATGTTATGAAATACTAAATGGGGAGCAAGAGCTCAAAACTGATTAGACTACACTGTGAAAAGTCTGATGTTTCCTAGAATAGCATGCATTTTTCATGGTTAGTACCATATTACTTTATAATATCTTGACTAATTATATAAAACATGGACTATTTATTGAGGTAGATTCAAGACAGTTAAAGCAATTATTTAATCCCAAGGGCTCAATGACATAAATAAATTAATTTATGGGCCAGCTGGAAATGAGGTTAGGGCAAGAACTATGGCTGCATTTAAAGTGAAACTAATATGAATTTAAGTGCTTTGAAACTTGTAGCACATTTGCAAAGGTGAGATATTATTATAATAATTGAAGAATATGAGGGGTTTTAACATTATTACTAACTCTGCATGATTTAATTTTAAATGCTTGATAGTAAGAATTATGATTAAATACCTACTTTCACTACATGCAGCCTTTCCTAAAAGTTATGCAGATTTTTTTATTTTTTGGCTAGGGAGCTTCCTTAAGTGTATAGGAAAACTTTTTTGTGTGTATCCTCTTGAATATCAATAAAGATGTCCAAATCATTGAGCCCTGGATCAATGTCACTAATTAATTTTTATAGTTCATTGAACCAACGATTAAATCCTGCGATCTCTTTCAGAACTGAAATGCTGAGAAACTATAGAGAAACATTTAT
Organism: Glis glis; assembly: GCA_004027185.1. Classification (NCBI taxonomy): domain Eukaryota; kingdom Metazoa; phylum Chordata; class Mammalia; order Rodentia; family Gliridae; genus Glis; species Glis glis. The sequence continues at coordinate 74,634 of PVJS01001193.1, read as the reverse complement.
TCATTAATTATGATCAGATCTGAAATAAATAATATCCCTGCACTCATGGGCAGTCCAGAATGTGGGGAGCAGTATGGGAAGTGCATCGCCCCAGCTATCTCACTGGACTGCCACACACACCTGAGAGGTAAACCACAACTCTGGTTTACTAATAAGAAAAATAACTCTCCAAACTATCTGAGCTGGTTTTAAGTAGGTGATTTGGAACTCTGCATAACTTCAACTAAATAACGTTTCTGCTTTCTGGGTTTCTGCCTGCTGTAAGAATGCTCTTGGCTAAAATATTGTCTCATATATGAAAGAGGAGAGGAAAGAAGGGGAGAAGAGCGAGGATGAGAGGAGAGAAGAGGAGTGGAGGGGAGGGGAGAGGAAACAGACCAGAAGGCGCTCTGGCCTCAAGCTTCTGCTCCAAGGATTCTCCCTTATGGACAACCTGATACTGCCCTTGCAATTTTGAGGAGAATGTGCCTTATTCTTCATGTATATGCCTCCCCAAGAATGTGGCAGGCAGAATAGCAGCCACCAAAAGTGTTCATATCTTAATCTTCAGAACCTGTAAACATGTTGGCTTAAATGGTAAAGGGGAAGTAAGGTTACAGATGGAATTACGATGCCTAGTCAGTGGATTTAAATCAGAGAAGTTATGCTGGATTATCTGGGTATGTTTGATGTAATCACAATGGTTCTTAAAAGTGGGGGAGGGAGGCAGAACAGCAGATTCCTTCCTGGAGTCTCCTAAAAAGAGACAGCTCTACCTTGATTTCATCCCACTGAGACCCTTGTTGGACTTCCAACCTAGAGAACCATAAGATAATTTATGTTGGTTTAGGATGCTACATTTGCATGATTTGTTATGGTAGCAAACATTGAACTAATACATAGAGCCAACCTAGTGTTCTTGGGGGTACTGGAGTTAGGGGAAGGAGATAGGACATCTGTTGACCTCTCCCACCTTTGCCTACTTGTATGTATGTATATATATATATATATATATTTTATAGAAGGGCCACTTTAGTAGACCAAAGAAAAGAGAGGGCCCATGGGACTATTCTATAATTTTGTTTTGTTTTCCCTTCCTGCCTTTCTTTTCTTTTTCTTTCTTTTTTTTTTTGTGGTACTGGGGATGGAACCCAGGGACATTCTACCTCTTAGCTACACTCGCCTTCCTCCAGCCCTATTTTATTTTTTAATGTTGAAAAAGGGTCTTGCTAGGTTTCTAAGGGTCTCACTAAATTGCCAAGGCTGGCCTGGAACCTGCGACCCTCCTGTGCTAGGATCACAGGCTTGTGCCACCTATTCTGTGGTTTTCTATACTGCCCCAGGCTGCTCTGACACTAGAGGGTCTACCTTCTAAAGGCCAGAAGGCGTTTTCATGTGAAGGTCATTAGGAGACCCACATCAGAACACGGTTGGAGTCTTATGGACCATGTTTACTGGTCATACTGGGGAATAAAAGGATGTGAAAGTTATGATAACCTTCCATTCCCACGGGTAATACCTGTTGGGTAAATCCGGCTTGGCAGGTTTTTGGTCCTACCTTGAAGCAGAACAGCAGAGCTGTTATGAGAATGGGCTTTGGGGCTGACAGGCCTGAGATCAGGCTGGGCCCTGCATACTAGCCAGGTGATCCCAGGCTTCTCCGTAGGCCTGGGAAAGTCAAAGCACAGAGCCGGCGTGCACAGGCTTCCAGTTACTACCTCACCCATGGGTGGTGAGTTCCACAGCAGGGACACTCACTGTAAGAACACGGTGAGTTACCTTACATGTTGTAACCTACTTATTTGTTATACTGATACCCTCCTGTCTGTTTTCCCCCTAATGTTAAGCAGTACAACTCCTAAATGCAAGAATATACTTAATGGTGGAATGTCCTTCAGTTAGTAAAAGAAATGATGAGGATGGTGAGCGGAAGAGATGGAGGTGGGCAGAGTTGAGAAGAAATGTGACCTGCTCTATACCCAGTATGGGGGGAAGGCCCAGAAACCCAGGAGATAGAGTACCGACCTCTGTGAAAGGAGTGGGAAGCAGGCTGAGTGCCTGAGCTGCGGAGTGAACCAAAGCTTGGGTGCACCTGAGAAGGAGCCCTGAACTCTCTGGGCCTCTGGATGGAGAGGTCACTCCTCGTGCAGGGCACGTTCTCCTTCTGGACCTATCTTATTTCACCAATCATTAAGAATTTCTTGAACACCTGATTAAGAATTTGATCATTTGGGTGCTATTGATTAAAAAAAGGTGAAAAAGATTAGACAAAGGTCTATCCATAAGTCTTCCTTTTTTTTTTTTTGTGGTACTGGGGATTGAACCCAGGGGCATTCTACCTCTGCGCTACACCCCCGACCCTATTTTTTATACTTTATTTTGAAACTGGGTCTCACGAAGTTGCAGAGGGCCTCACTAAGTAGAGAGAGAGAGAGAGAGAGAGAGAGAGAGAGAGAGAGAGAGCTGAGGCTGCCTGCGAACCTGGATCCTCCGGTCTCTGCCTCTCAAAGTACTGGGATTACAAGCGTGCGCCACCACGCCCGGCCATAAGTCTTCCTTGATTGAAATTAGTTGAGCGGTGTGCAGTGGGACCACGAGGAAGTCATTATAAGAAGGAAACAGAAGAGCTGAGAACCATGACTCTGGTGGTAGAAATTTGCTGCAACCTGCGATAATTTGGAGGTAGCAAAGCACATGAAAACTATTTTCCTGTAATTATGGTTTGAAATGATTTTGTGAAGCCTTGAGACAGATTCCTTGTATCATCTTCTGTTAGCTGGGAGCTTCATATTCAAAACACAAGGGTCAGATTTCATTTAAATGGCAATGACCTCTTTCATGACTTCCTGCTTTGAATCCAGGTAATGTTAACCTTAATTCTGCATGACAGGATGAGGATCCATCACTTGGCTCAGTCTTGGAGTATACATGGGTCAATTCTCTCAGTACCTGGGATTCTGCCCACTGCCAATGTTGACTCTGGCAACAAGAGATCATCTCTGGAAGCTCCCCCTTACGCAGTAAGACAAGGCACTCTCAGGGGTGAAGGCCCAACCTTGTGGGTAAAGGCAGTTTCTGTGGTCAAATGGGCAAGATCAGATGCAGCAAGGACGGATTGACACTGATGTAGTTTAATAAGCACCCCCCAACAGCTTCTTTATCCGTTCTCATGATAGCTGCTTCACATATTCATGACTTCTCTTAAACTTCAAACAACTCCTATGCCTCTCACTGTTATCGGGAAACTTAATTTCCCTTCCCATGGAAAAGAGAGACCTCCCATAGTTTCCTTTAATTTTTTATTAAATGTATAGCTATGTTGAGCCCTCTATAACTCCTTCTTTTCTGTCCTCCTTTGGTCTAATGCCACTTTATCTCTATTGGTTCCTTCTTCTTTCCTATGTGGTATGCTCAATATTCTCACATTGTACAACTAACCATTTTTCATACAATCCTGCCTGCTCTGGACAGTGCCAAGCTGTTTTTCCTCCAACAATACAGTTCTTTTTTTTTGTGTGTGGTACTGGGGATTGAATCCAGGGGCATTCTACCTCTGAGCTCCACCCCCAGTTCGATTTTTTATTCTCTTTATTTTGAAACAGGGTCTCACTAAGTTGCAGAGGGCCTCACTAAGTTGCTGAGATTGACCGCAAACCTGCAATCCTCCTGTCTCAGACTCCCAAGTACTGGGATTACAAGCGTGCACCACCATGCCCGGCTCAGTACAGTTCTTAGGTGGAAAGTATCTACTTGCTGGTCCCCCTTTCCATTCTGTTTTCATTGTGCACCCTGCAGAAATTCAGCTTCCGTCCCTTCCTTTCTAATAAAACGCTTCCTACAATTGTCCTCACCATCTACTTCCTAATTGCCAGATCTGGTTTTCTCCTTTCAATGGTCATTGTATTTGATTTTGAAATAATTATTCAGCAACGTTTTGCCCCTGGCATTGTTTTAAGTATTGTCAAAGACAGTATCCTATATAGTCCTCAAGATTATAATCTTGTGTATTAAGTATTATATTCCACATTTTATAGAGAAGAAAGCAACTTCACTTGATAACATTAACAGCTTCCTTCATCTGGAATATTTTCTCCTCTTAGTTTCTATAAAACTATTTTATTCATCTTTATTTTTCTCTGACATCCATTCTTTCTCAGTCACTTAAGTCAATTCCACTTCCATATCTGCTACCTCTCTCTTTTTTTTCTTTTTTTGGTACTGGGGATCAAACCCAGGGACATCATGCTTCTGAGCTACACCCCCCAGCCCTTTTTATTTTATTTTGAAAAAAAAAATGGCTTTGCAAAGTCACTGAGAGCCTTGCTAAGTTGCTGAGGGTGGCCTTGAGCCTGTGATCTTCCTGTCTCAACCTCTGAGTACTGGGATTTCAGGGGAGCACCACCACACTCAGCTTGCACGCCTCTCTCAATGTCCTTCCCCTTGTGTTCCTGATCCATATTTTCAACTGCATAATTACAATTTCGACAAACCAAACCTAACTCATTATCTTCCCGTTCACATTTTCAATAAACATCTGCAGAAAGAATATATAACAAACACCAAAGTATTGTTTGCTGCCTTAAGGACATTAAGATGAGTAAAACGCAGTCTTGCCCTGGAGATTCAGAAGATGGACTTGTAAACAATTGCAGTGTAAAATGTAGGTACCACAATGGAATTATGAGAAGTAGTAGATTAAGAAGCAAGAGAAAAGATCCTGTAGCTGCCTGATGGTTTGAAGAAAGTTTCCCAGAAAAGATGAAAAATTTCTACTGTGTGGGAGATTTCTAGGCAGACAAGCAGAGAGGAAGGTGATATTTAGTGCAAAAGGCCTAGCATGCAAATGTATGGAGGTCTAGAATGGCATACTAAGGACAACCTATGGTTTGCTAGCTTGGATGCTTAGGAGTGGGCATTGTCTACTGGGGTTGACAGCATCATTATTGAGCTGTTTACCTAGGAAACACCTGGCTTCCCTCTCCCTCAGTGACATTGTTGCAATGAGTATTGTTGATTCAATTTTCCATAGGCGTTGAGCCTGTCATATCCTCTCTCTCTTCCTATGGTCACTGCCCTGGTTAAGGTTCTCATTTATGATAAGAATCTTATTTATGTTGTCACAGAGGACTTATTGCTTAAGGTTTGAGAAGGGAACCCTGCCTTCTCTTTATCCAGCCCTTTACTCTATTCAAAAATAAATATGTTCACAAATCTATATGCCCTATTTTGCTAACTTGAAATTGAGCTGGCTTTGAATTTTCAAACAGAACTAAGCACTTTTGAAGACATCATTAAAAGCCAGGTGTGGTGGCATACGCTTGTAATCCCAGTACTTGGGAGGCTGAGACAGGAGGATCTCAGGTTTGAGGCCAACCTCAGCAACTTAGTGAGACCCTATTTCAAAATAAAGAATAAAATAGGGCGGGGGGTATAGCTCAGAGGTAGAATGCCCCTGGGTTCAATCCCCAGTACCAAAAAAAAATCATTAAAAATGTTTCTCAATGTGAGAAATCAGTTAAGAAAATAACCCCATTTTTTAATTCATGAAAGCTATTCTTGTCATACTTATCTAGGAAGGGTTGGTTATATCAAGTGAAAGAAGACTTGAAGGGATCAATGAAGGCATCTCTGAGAAGCATCTTGAGAGAAGAATGTGTCTATGTATTAGTAAAGGGGCCTGGGTGGTGGAGATTGTCAAATATTTATGGAATAAGCCAGAAAAGTGAGATTCATTTTATTCGGGGAGACAGGAAGAATAGGAAATGGTATGGGTGATGTATTTGTGTAGTCATGTTTCCAGCTGTGCCACACCATGAGCTGAGATGGCTTTGAGTCTCTTTTATTTATTGGTGCATATTGATTATACAGAATAGTGGGTTCACTGTGGTATAATGATACATGCATAATTTGATCAGTTTCACTCCTCAGAAGGTCCCTTTACCCTCCTCTCCTTCCCCTTCCCCAGCCCCTCTCTCTGTCCTAATGGTCTCCTTTCTGTTGAGCAAGTCTTTTGCCTCACCTTAACAAAGGGGTTCAGTATGATGATAATTTATATATCATTGCTCTTAATTCTTTTTCAAATAGTTTTTTGCTAATTTTGTTTTATCCCCACTGTAACTTTATAGATATGAATGATTGTTCATTTCACAAATGGAAGAAACTGAGGCAGAAATGCTTGCTCAAGATGAGAAGAACTAGTGACTAGCCAGTCTGGAATGTCTATCCTTCAAGAGCTCTTGTATGGTAGGAGCCTGACTCCAAGCAAGTACGGAGGGAACTGGAATTATATACAGAAATATAGGTTTCTTGAAGGCTAATTCTGAAATATTGTGTGAATAAATGTGAAATTTGCAGATACAATAAAGAAGTTTTCTAGTAAGCGCCTGAAAATTGTTTACCTTTATTTTTGATTAGTTTTATCCTTTGTTAATCTCATTTGTTCAGGCATATTCTCAATTTCATATAGTTAGCATATTACCTCCATATTAGCATAAATACACTGTCCCACTATATCTCCTGGTTGGGGGCTTAGTAAATTTGGTCATCATATGATTTGGTATGTGATAAATTTGGTTATCATAGAAATATGACAGATACTGAAAAACCATGTTATATCACTTACTCCTTGCCAATAAATCTCTTTCCCTCTTCTAAGCACTTAATACATGATACATGCACGTATGGAAATATCACAGCGAATCCTGTTAATTTGTACAATTAATACGTGTCAAAAATTGTAATTAAAACTTAAATACTGTTTTTATTTAGTTATTTTATCAGTTAGCGTGAGTATTGAAAGGAGGAAATATATGTTTCTAACAGCGCTAGGTCCCTGTCTTTGACTCTAGTGTCTGAGTCCCAGCTAAGTGTTCACATGCTCTGCTGGAATCCTCAGACAACTTCAGTGTCTACAAAAACTATTAAAGAAAGAAGTAAAGGTTGACTTCAGTAGCTTATTTACATGTATCTTGTAGAATTTTATAGGTGTACTTGATGGAATCTCGAATGGGCACATTTTCTTCTCTTTTTTTGTGGTACTGGGGATTGAATCAAGGGACATTCTACCTCTGAGCCACACCACCAGACCTATTTTATTTTTCAATTTTGAAACAGGGTCTCATTAAGTTGTGGAGGCTCTCCTTGAACCTGCAATCCTCCTGTCTCAGCCTCTCACGTACTGGGATTACAGGCCATTAACCTCATTCTTTCCCCTGTGCTAGAGGCGGATGAATCCCCCTTGGTATTGGGGACTTTCTCCCGTGTCAAGCCGTTCTTTAGTCTTTAGGGGAAAAATAGTGTTTACGGTCAAAAAGACCTTTCTACTCTCCCCTTCACCCCTTCATGCTCACTGAATTTTCTCCTGGGCGGCGGAACTGAGAGTACCCAGCAAACACAGGTGATTTCCAGGCCATACCCTCCAGTTCTATAGCCACAGGCTTCTTTCCCTCACTTTCATTGAGTTTGGTCTACCTCCTTTAATGGTGAACAATTTCAGATAATGCATGTATGTTATCTGGAGCTTTTCTTGTGGTTTGTATTGTGGGGAGATTATTTTTACTGTAGTTTGTCAGTCTGTCCTGTTTGACAGCATGCATTTACAATGACTGCTACTCATATCTATCTTCCTGGGTTCTTGAAAACTCTGGCCTAACATTCTCTGTATTTTGGAAAGACCTGAAAATTAAAGAAAAGGAGGAGATGTATTGAATATTGGGTGATCCTTACCTCTATAATGGGTTAGGGAATAACAGAAGGAGACAAGATTCCTTAAACTAGTAATTTTTATTGACAGATGATGTAAGTAGCATCTCCTTACCATCTTCATCCTTACCACTGATATCCTTTTACCTGGATTAAAGCAATGACTGTCTTAAAATGTGTTTCTCTTGTATGTAGATTTGGAAAGTTTTAAAACAGTCATTGCTTTAATCCAGGCAAAAGGATATCAGTGGGTCTGCCTTGAAGATAGTAAGGAGATGCTACTAACATAAATGTAGTGGTACTTTCTCATTACAAGTAGTCCATAAAATCATAAGGGAGATCTAGAACAGTGCTTTCCAGAAGCAAAATAATTTAAGCCACATATGCAATTTTTTTGAGGAGATAGATATGTTTAATCTGATTTGAATATTATACAATGTATACATGCATCAAAATATCACATGGTACCCCATAAATATCTTTAATTTTTATGTTTTTATGTATCAGTTAGAGTAAATGTAATGAAAAATTGTGGTGAAACACAAATAGCATGACCTCTATCTTCTTAACAAAATTTTAAGTGTACAGTATGGTATCACTAACCATGTCATGCAGAACTCCAGAGATTTCACGTCTTGTATAACTAAACTCTATACCTGCTGAACAGCAACTCTCCCTCCCTTAATTTCACTTATGTGAGGTATCTAAGTAGTTAAATGTTCAGAAGCAATTTTTAATTCTCTACTAGCCTCTTCCGGGGAAATAATTATCCACGACTGCTCATATTTCTTGTGAGTAAGATAGTTTTGCCCTTTTGTGCTAGGCTACCTTCTGCGTAGTTGTTAGTCTATCTTGTGAGTAAGGTAGTTTGCCCTTTTGTGCTAGTCTATCTTTTCAAGGATGTTTGTATAAAAAAGAACTTCAGAAGACAGAGATCGTGTCTCACACTGGGTGAGATCTGGTCAGATTTTTGCCGTCTAGTATAATAAAGAATCATCTCTTTCCAGAACTGAAGTCAGTTAAGCTTACTTGTAGGGCATTGTAAAAGATTTTAATTCCCTTGCTTTGAGATCCCTCGCCTGTTAAATAAATATACACAGTGCCCACCTGGGTTACTCTGCATCGCCCATGAGACATGGACAAACAATGGGAAGTGATTGTTCCCAAACACTGAGGCTCCCACTGCTTGCTGAGCTGTGAGTAATAAAGTCCTTTATTTCTGACCCAGGAGTCTCACGCCTTCTATCAGCATCTGTGGGAGTTAACTTGTTAGCTTGAAAGCAGAACAAAATCTTCAAGTTTCACAGGTAATAGCCACATTGAAAAAAGTAAAAGGGATGAAATTAATTTAAAATAATACATATTTTATGTAATCCAGGACCCCCAGATGTTATCATGTCCATTTATACTCAATATAAAAGTTTACTAGATGTTTCGATTTTTTTTTTTCTGTTGGTGGTATTGGAGATTGAAACCAAGGGCATTCTACCTCTGAGTCATACCTTTAGAAATTTTTTTTTTTTTGAAACAGGGTCTCACTAGGTTGCTTAGAGTCTAAGTTGCTGAGGCTGGCCTCGAACCTGTGATCATACTGTGTCAGTCTCTTAAGTACTGAGATTACAGGCATGAGCTACTGTGTCCTGATAGATATTTCACATTTTTAAGCTAAGACTATCTTTGGATCATAATAAACTGATAAGCTTGTTTTTGGTATGTGTTGTATCTAAAGCACAGGAAAATGTAGGCAATATAACCAGGATCAAGAGACCATATTCAGGAACTGGGGAAACCATTTAAAACACAGAAGACTTAGCTAAACTAGAATCAGTACAATTCTGTCTTATACTCTGTAAGCAACAGAGGCATAAGAAGTTAAAAATATGCTGTGATACAGACATTAACATTTGCCAAATGTTTTATTTATTCATCCATACTTGCCACCTCCCTTGCAGCTAGGCTAAGTCATTTGACCACCTCTGGCTAATCAATGTGCATAAAATCAATGTGTCAGTTTTCTGTCTGAGGCTTTGAAAGCTCATGTACAGCCAGGTGCAGTGGCCTGTGTCTAATCCCGGTACGTGAGAGGCTAAGACAGGAGGAGTGCAGGTTCGAGGCCAGCCTCAGCAATTTATTTTTTATTTGTTTCAAAATAAAAAATAAAAAAGGGGCTGGAGATGCAGTTCTGAAGTAGAATGCCCCTGGGTTTGATCCCTAGTACAAAAAAAAAAAAAAGAAAGAAAGAAAAGAAAGCTCATGTACAATCTCCAGTCTCTTATCTTCAAGTGTGGCGTTTTTATTTATAACACCTGATATCACATATTCATGCAGCTCATGTAGTTTCAGATTGTGAAGATTCCAGGAGCCTCCACTATGTGAAGCAGACACACCAAGAGATGTGACATGAGCATGAATATTGTTAGGTTGAGCCACTGAAATTCTGAGGTAGCGTGTTACAACAGAAAAACCTAGAATACACTGATTAGCGTAAGCATTGGAATTCACTTTCCATTCTAGAAGTAGCTTTGAGAAACTTGAATTATTTTTGCCTTTGGCATTGTAATCATTTATTGATGTAAAATAAAATTTAATTTGGCTGCAGTATTTTTTTATTTTTAAGCTAAAGTCAGCCGGGCATGGTGGTGCATGCCTGTTATCCCAGTATTTGGGAGGCTGAGACAGGAGGATTACAGGTTCAAGGCCAGTCTCAGCAATTTAATGAAACTCTCAGCAACCTAGTGAAACCCTTATTTCAAAATAAAAAATAAAAAGGGTTAAAGGTATCGCTTGGAGGTAGAGTGCCCCTGGGTTCAATCCCCAGTACCAAAATAAATAAATCTAAAGCCAAGATTTTCTGAGGTTTTGTTTTGCTTTTTTTTTTAAAAAAAATGAACATACTGATAGATTATATGGTGGTATACGTAGTGGTCCAAGTTGTAGATAAATAAAATGGGATTCTGTGTCAAGAAACCTGTGTCTTAATTCTAGTTGATCATTACAGCATAAACTTAGCAGAGTTATTTCACCTTTCTGAGTCTGTTTTCTGTACTTAAAAATGATGTATCACATCTAAGACACTTTTATGAGATGTATCATATTTAAGACACTTTTATAGTTAGATTCCATTACTATTTCATTAGAAAAAGTCAGAATAAATTGAAGACATCATTCCTCTCTTCTAGCTACTGCATAGTTCTACTTTCAGAGAAAAATTTATATTTATATCTCAAAAATTTATTTAGAATATTTTCTTCAGTCTTTACTCTCTAAGAGTTTGATTAGTGATTATCTTATAGAAGCTATTATTCATCCTGACTTTGAGAAAAAACACAGTCCTTTCTTAAATGCTGGTACTTGGCCATGGTATATACAGTTGTGTCTAGTGATAGGATTATCCCAAATGGGCTTCAATTAGTTTGTGCATACATCTGTAACCCCTGAGAAGTGAAGACAGGTACGTCAAAGCCAAATGGGTCACTGGGAAATGCTGGCATTTCTTGAAGGATTCACAGATTATTTTTAATATATACTTACTATATTATGATTTTCTTTTTTTCTGGATTTAGCTACACAACATAATATACTTCCTTGTTACCAGGCATGCACACACATCCACACATGCACCACTCTTTCTAATTCTGTAAGCGTTCATCCTATGGAAATATATGATATGGTGATAACCACACAAAACAGGATTCTTCCATGGTATTTTAGAAGCAACAGGTATTACTAGCAGGTAGGTGAAAGGTCATTGGATGAAATTTATGAAGACTAAATAAGAAAGTGAATGAATTAATTGTTAAAGAGCGCAGACAAATTGAGAATAATTCAGTTGATTCTTTTTAGAAATTCAATGGAAGCTTTCTTAAGAAACTTTGGCTTCTCTAACTTTCCAGACAAACTGTCCCTCTCTGCTCCCTCTGTAAATCAAACCTAAATTGTGTCCATGGCATACTAGGTGCTGCTGGCTTCAATGCCACTCTCCGGGCAGCCTGAATTATCCTGATAGATCAAATTGCCTTGTATGCTCACTAACAGTCTGTTGTGTTTCTTACCAGGACTTTTTGTTTTTGTGTTTGTTTTGCAGAACTGGGGATGGAACCCAGGTGCATTCTACCTCCAAGCTACACCCCAGCCCTATATTTCATTATTTATTTTGAAACAGGGTCTCACTATGTTGCGGAGGGGCTCACTAAGTAGCTCAGGCTGGCCGTGAACACGGATCCTCCAGTCTCAGCCTCCCAAGTACTGGGATTACAAGTGTTACCAGGACTGTTAATGATAAGTGTATATGCTATTGAAATTCTGACATTTAATTAGATATAAACAAACCAATGAAATATAAGTCTAAAGAGTTCCTGATTCTATGGAACCCAAACTGTATACCTTGGAAATTTTCAATAAAAGTGAGTTATTTAAACGTGAATTGCCGTATTAGATGTAGATATGAACTCTGTGAGAGATAGGGTGTGGGTAGAGGAATTTCTCATTCAGGTTGCTACACAAATGTCTGTATTTTTTGCTACGCATTAAGGAAAGGAAGCTGGAACCTGAGGACAGTGTGTACCAGGTTTGTTCAAGAAAGATGAGCTCTGATCATCTGATTTACATTTAACAGGAAGGCCTTAACACCTCATCAAAAGATGAACATGTAGAAGATGAACATATATATTGGCAAATGATCATACATTTGTAGGAGTTAAAATGTGAAATATGTATTAATAATACCTATTAACTGGATTCTTGTCTAACTGAATAATTAGTGGTCCCAATCATGTTAGATAAGTGAGCACTACTCCACCTACATTAAAGTCAATTAATGTATTTTAAATAAGCAACTTTGGAATTGGAAAAACTTCTTCCTGGGGTTTGTAAGGTTGACTAAGGTGGTTGGGAAAAGAGATTAGGGATCTCAGGGAACAAGAAGATAATAAAATTGCTGCCACCACAACTCAAGGAGAATGATAGTTTTTAGAATTTAATAAACAGGCGCAAGAAGGTAAACTCAATCAAAATGACTTTCGTAAATGTTGAGACTAGCTTTGAAAACTGGAAAAGAAAAACACAGGGAAAAATAAAACTATCTTTGAAACACATGGCATATACCTACAGAAAAAGAGAGAGGATTAAAAAGAGAGACAGAGATGGGAGATTATGAGAGAGAGAGAGAGAGAGAGAGAGAGAGAGAGAGAAAGAGAGAGAGAGGAATAAGGAATAAGAATATTGGAAAAAAAGAAAGAAGACAAAAATGTATATTCAGATATACTTGCAGATCCCACTTGGTCTCCAGTTATTCTGGATTTCCCCCCCTATGTTATAAATCCATCCATATGCAACAGTCTAAGAGCTATTGACCTTTTCAGTTAAATCACTACCCACATTTTTTAATGGAGCTCTGAGCTTTCAAATTATAAGCCATTTTACAATATAAGGAAATTTATGATTTTCATGAGTCATTCCTTATTTTCTCATTAATTTAAAAAAAATCAGAAGAAAAAAAAGGTCATCTTTGCTACAGGTTGGTTCTCTGAGATACAGTAGCTGGGATGGAAATCAGCATGCAGACAACGAATTAGGCAATGTTCCCAGGGTGGGCCATCATGGAATGGGGAGGAGGGGCTGTGTGCAAAACATTGAGGACTTTACACCTGAATCAACCCTTAAATGATGAGATGCAGCCTAGAGGAGCAGTTCTTTCTGGCCAAGGGCAGTAACTGAGGGCCGAGAGCTGTCTGCTAGCAACATGCCCAGCATCTGAGGGCCGTCAGTCCTGAGGGCAGTCCTAAGGGTAATACAGCACCCAGGATGATCTTTATGTTCTGTTTTGGGACCATTGTGACTTCATGGGGAAATTGTAGCCATTGTAAATAGACAGAGCTAGGCTTCAATGCTAATTTGGGCTGTGCATTATTGGACTAGCTATTTGACTTCTAACCATCTGTTTCCTCATTTACCTACTACCACTCTGATTTTTGGGGGAGAATAAACAGAGTTGGTATTTATAAAAGGCTGGAAAATAGAGAGCACTCAATATATATTGGTCCCTTCCACAATTTTGAAATATGTTGAAGAGATTAATATAGAGTTTTTCACCTGGGTATTTTTCACCTGGGTATTTTCCTCTTTACACATTTCTTATTCAATTGCCATTTGGAAAAGAAAACTAACACTATTTTTCAAGTTATGGAATTTGACATGCTATTTTTTGTGTGTGTGTGTGGTACTGGGGATTGAACCCAGGGCCTTACATATGTTAGGCAAGTGCTCTACCACTGAGCTATAATCTCAGCCTGACATGCTACTATTACACTTCCAAGGAAGAATTTTTACTTGAAAAAAAAATAGATTTCATTTATTTTAAGGAAGAAAAAACAAAATTAAAGAAACAAACTCCCCATGACTCACTGAAACCAGAGATAGAGGATTCCTGTTAACACCCAAGCTGTTTTATGACCTTGTTCTGTGAACTTAGGGTTCTAGGGCTTCTGGCATATTCCCCCACTCAAGCAATGCTCTTTCCTTAAAGGAACTCGGGACCTTAATAGCTACCTGGTGCTTTCTCTGGAACAATGGTGTCCAGGTCCCATTGAACTTGAAGCACTTTGCTAGAGTAGTAGGGTGGTTGTCAGTGTGTGAACCTGGAACATCGCCTAAGAAATTGCTAGAGGTATAAATTCTCAGGTCCCAGCCCAGACCTATTGAATCAGAAACTACAGATATCATATCCAGCAGTCTGTGCTTGAACAAGCATGCCAGCTGACCTTGATGTGTACTGAAGTTTGAGAATAAATGAAGTAGTGTCTCAGTTAGTGTGCCAACAAGAAAGAGATGCCACATGTAAATTAGGATAACTCAAGAACGGTTTAATAAAGGAACTATTTCAGAGTTGGCTTAGGAAGCAGGGAGGATAGTGGAGTACCCTGTAGCATGTAATGGCAACATCTTTAACACAACAAATAACAGGCTACTGAACCCCAAATAGAGGATGCTCTGTAGAGGCATGTTTGGAGAGCAGCTTAATTTCTGGGATATACGGCCAGCTCATAGTTCCCACACCGGGGAGATTTCGCCTCCCTATTTTATGCTGTGGCTCTCTAGAGGTTGCATCCAACTGGAGCAGAAGGAAATGGGTCCTACTGATGTCTTGCTCCATAGGATGGGAAAGGATGAAAGTGGGTCTAAAGATGAAATGGAATAATCCAGTATAAGTAGTAAAATCTTAATGTCAGTGTTAATACTTACTTGTTTAAAAGGTCTTCCTCCCTTAATCTTAGCCTTTCTAAGCAGCTAGTTATTTCCAATTTTCTTTAGAAGTAATTGTCTTGCAACTCCCAAAGGATATTCTTTGTTTTTATTGTTCACAAGAATACGAAAAAATGCATGAAACTTTAGAGACTACTAATAAACTAGGGTTTAGATGATCTCATCATCTTTCTTTTTCCTAGTCCTTACCATCGTAGGCACTGCTTTCTGTAAAATTAAAATACACTATGTGAACGGCAAAAAAAAAAAACATGAAAAACGATTACTAGGAAGTCTGTAAAGCCATGTGAACTCCCTACATTGTGTAAATTGGTACAAAACTTTGAAGTCCAGTTTGCTATTATCTAAAAAAGTTGAACATGTACTCTATGACATAACAAGTCTAATCTCAGATTTATCCCAGATTAACTCATTAAATTAATACAGTGGCCTTGTTTGTAATAACCAGAAAATTTACACAACTCAAAAGTTAATCAAAAGTAGATTGTTGATGAATAATCAATAATAATAAGTTATTAGTCTATATATATACACATGTGCATTTGTGTGTGTATACACACACACACATACACACACACACACACACACACATATATATGCTAAAGAAAATACCAATAAAAATAAAGTTAATCACACCAACACGGGTGAATCTCTAAATATCCTCTTATTTATTTATTATTTTTTATTGGTGCATTATAATTAATAGTGGGATTTGTTGTTACATATTTGTACATGCACAGAACATAATCTTTGTCAATTTCAGTTTCTAGTACCTCCCTTCTTCCTCCCCTCCTGCCTCCCTCTGGTCCCCTTTCTCTCTCCACTCATCTCCCTTCTAATTTCCTGAGGAACCCCTTCCCTTGCCTTTCCCCCCTTTTTTTCCCTTTAGCTTTCACATATGAGGGAAAACATATGAAATTTGACTGTCTGAGTCTGTCTTATTTTACTTAACATAATGCTCTCCAGTTTATCCATTTTCCCACGAATGACATAATCTTATTATACTTTATGGCTGGAAAAAATTCTACTGTGTGTATAGACTGCATTTTCTTTATCCTTTTATCTGTTGTTGGACACCTAGGCTGGTTCCATGACTTGGCTATTGTGAATTGTTCTGCTATAAACATGGGTATGATGGTACTGCTATAGTATGCTGACTTTAATTCTTTTGGATAAGTACAGAGGTCGAATAACCTTTAAAATGAAAGGAACACTTCAACAATGTATACATATTATTCCATTTAAATAAAGTTTAGAGGCCGGTCGTGGTGGCGCACGCTTGTAATCCTAGTACTTTGGGAGGCGGATACCGGAGGATCCGGGTTCATGACCAGCCTCAGCTCTCTCTCTCTCTCTCTCTCTCTCTCTCTCTTTCTCTCTCTCTCCTGTCTCTCTCTCTCTACTTAGTGAGGCCCTCCGCAACTTGGTGAGACCCGGTTTCAAAATAAAGGATAAAAAATAGGGCTGGGGGCGTAGTGCGGAGGTAGAATGCCCCTGGGTTCAATCCCCGGTACCGCAATAAATAAATAAATAAATAAATAAATAAATAAAGTTTAGAAGTTGGAAAAACTAAGCAATATATCATTCAGTGCTCCATCTATATGTGGTCATGAGGCACTTGCTGTTACAAAAATCAGGATTATGCTTATACATGGTTATGTAGGTAGTTCTACACATCTGCAATCTCTATATGGCAATACTTTGCACGTGGTTGAAAAATAAATGTCTATTTAAATTCAGGTTGGCACAGTGGATCAATTTGTACCTTTGGAGTATTTAACCTTGATGAAGTTTGTATTAATTTTAGACTTTTCTACATCTGAACCTGCTTTGGAGATAATACCCAGCCTGCCCTTTGATTGACAACTATATTTCTTTCCCATATGTTTTATCCCTTTTACTTATTTTACTTCTTTTTGAAAATTGACTTCCAGAGAAAGATCCACTATAATTTCCTACTAGTAGTTAAAAAATTGACTCAAAGATAAATTTCTTTTAAATCAAATAATAATTTTTACAATTATCACAATAAAAAGTTCCATTATGTAAATTTTAAAACATATGAAAAATTGAGAAAATACATGAGTTTCCACTCACTTCTCAGCCAGCTTCAACAGTTATCGTTTTTCAAAACGTTTTCTTCTTATAATGAAATTTAGATTTAAAAAAATAGCATTGGCTTTTTTGAATGCGAGTTTGTGTACAGAAGTAGAATGAACATATTTAGGAATTTAATGGATTTGAAAAATGTTTCAGTTCATTGCTTATATCACTTCTGTGATTTGGAACATTTTTAGTTATTTTTTATGTAGTAGAATAAATTGCATTTTTAATAGTATTTCATATGGTTGCCTGAGGTAACACTTTCTCATACTTCATTATAATTCAGTAAGAAAATGTATTATTTTTTTCCTAAATCAAGCACCAGCACTCTTGATGGAATTAGGATTTAAAGCCCAGAATTTAGAATTGTTGTTTGGCTGATGTTTAATATTTTCTAATGGGTAGTAGCTAAGGTATGATTATAGCCATTAACAGAGAAAAATTTAAATTTAATTTTTCTCTGAGTATAGACATTTTCTCTTTTGTTGTATAGTATTAGATATTAGATATATTTCCATATAATGATATTGACAGTCAGTTAGGAATAATATTGCTTTAAGTCTAAATACTTGCAACTAGTTTTAAGTATGAGGAAGGGAAAGAAAAATGTTCTGCTCTCTCAATGTGGATATGAAGGGGACCAAAGGAGAACCTGAAAGAATTTTGAAGTTTTAATTACAGCAGTGGATTAGCCACAGTAATTACTCAATTGGGCCCGTATTTTACATGAACGTACTCAGAAAAATGATGGGACACTCCCTAGATTTCATCCCAGGGCAGAGGACAAAGTAGCCTCACTGTATTCTTTTGAAGGTGTAGGAAAAATAAAAATAAAGTTGCTTTTTGCACATCATCCAACATGTTCTGCTTTCTCTTTTTTTGCATGACACCCAGGAAGTTCATAGTGGTTGCATATAGGAATGATCATAGAAGACTGGGACTCAGCTTACCGATTGCAGAAATCACCCATACCAAGGAGACTCGTGCTTTATCACCTATCAAAGGGATGGGAGAAGAGCATTAGCAATGGATGCGTTGGAGAGTGATGTGGCTTCCTTGAATCCTCCTTTCATTCTGCACGAGGGTGCACCCAGGGCAGTGGAGATGTCCCTGTCCTGCTCAGGGAGAGGAATATTCCTAGTGTAAGGGGAGGGACCAAGCAGAGGACTACACCAGACTTTCAGTTTCACACTTCCTGAAAGGCCCTCACCATCACTCCTTCGAGTAAGATCCCATGGAAGACAATAATTCTGCTACCAATATCACAGCACTCAAGCTGTCCAAAATTCCTCCAGATTTTGAAACCAGCTGAACAAAGTCCTCTTTTTTGTGCATTTGCTGGAGGTAATAGAGATTGACTAAAGAAATGCCACATGCTTTCACAAACTCCAACACATGTAATAGCTCAAGCATGACAGAAGCTCTTCAACAAGCATGTTGAAGTTCTTACATAACTTCAACAATTGGTGTCCCTAATCGAGATACCACTCTTATCCATGTGTTGGCCCAGGGCTCTGTGTTCGTACCATGTTGTGGCTCTTTGATTTTCAGTCCATAGTTTCAGGGCCACTGTGCTTGTGTGCTTGTTGCATCAAGCTGGCAAAAGGGGAAAGGGCCTGGAGGGGATTTTAGTCTAGACCTGAAACTGGCGCCTCTCATTTTGTGTTTCTAGAGTCTCTTGGCTAGAAATTCTTATCCATATGACTATTCTAAGTCACATGGCCACCTGTGTCAAGGAGCACGGAAGGAAGTGGACATGGGTTCCATGAACTGCTGGCCATTCTCAGCCACATTACATATTTCCTTCCCTGTGTCTTTAGGGTCCGGGTATCTTCCGCTTCCATCTGTCTACTTGGGAGCTTTCAATGAACAAGCGTAGCTATGGCCTGACACACCACAAAGTTAAACTATTCATTCAACTTTGTGTAATTAGTTCCCCATGACTTTTGATGTCAAAGACTAATAATATCTAATTCTTCTGGCAGAAAGTATTACATTTATAGGAGGACTATAAAGGGCACTAATTTTGGAGGACGAATGCAGCAGCTTAATATTTGCTCATTAGGATCCATCATTGCCAACAGATTCTGTTCTTTGAAATAATTTTCATAATAACTCGACTAAACTTCCCCATGAAAATAAATGGTGAAGATTAACTAAAATTTTGCTTTAGGATGTAGATAATTAGTGAGCCTGTGTTTTCCAAATGTTTCTGTCATGGGGGCAGAGAGAATTTTAAAGTCTTTCCTTGCAAAAGGGCAGCATTAAGCTATAGATAGAGGCTGGCGTTCAGAATAATGAACTCCCAGTGTGACCCTGGCATTCGATTTCCATCTGATTTTTGAAACATCACTCCATTATTCTGTGTACCAAATAATCCCATATACAAAATATCTCTTTCACGTATGTTCTGAAGATAACATTGAAATGATTATAAGATATTTTTAAAAAATCAAATTGCTATATGAGTGCTAGGTGGTGTTTCTTTAAGTTTTGAGTTACTTACTATTAAAGATTGATGAAGAAAAATGAATCCCTACTTAAACAGAGACCATTCACTGCCTCTGGCCACCCTTATTCTTATGGCTAGGATTGGTTATTTCTAGCTATCTTTTGAATGACAATTCCTTCAAGTTACCTTCTTGGTGCACTGAAAGTACCAGGCATGGTTTTGTTGTCTTTGCACTGCCTCCTGGACTTGACTCCTCCTGAAAGTCTTGGTTTGTTTTTACTCTCAGGGACAGAGGGGGCAGAGGATTAGCTCTCCTGTGTGAATGTCCTAGGGCTTTTCTGTGAAAATGCATAGAAATCCAGCTCCATCTTGTGCTTTGAAAGACCATGGCCAAGAGGAATGTGAGCATTTTCACTTAAACCTGGAGATACAGGTACATTCAAAAATAAAAATCATTTGTCTGATGTTATTAATAAGAAATGAGACTACTTCATACCCTATCGAGGAGAGCTCTACCTTGAGGGAAGTGAATTTAATGATTTTCTTTCTGTGCATCACTTTTCTATTGATCCTTTACATAAATATATATATTTCTGCCTCAGGGAAAAATCGGGTCAGAGAAATGAAATGTCTTAATGGACTGATATTTGAAAAATGAATTTAAAATGTTAGAGTGCAACCACTCCTTTTTCTGGTTCATAAAATCCATAAGTATCCTTAAAAGTATCCCTAGTTAATACCTTTAAAAGTTCCCAAGTTTATATTGTTATATTAAATAGAAAAAAATAACTCTACTAATAAGAATTGGAGGAAATTTTTTGCTTTTTTTTTAAAAAAAGCAAAATTGAATTTTCTCAAGGAAGTAATAACTGGCTTGGCTTTGGAATTTTGGAACCTGCTCACAGTAGCATTATAAGTAGAAACTGTGAAAACAACTGTGGAGCCAAAAACATCAATGCAATTAGAGGCATATTTTGTTTTGATTTTGCTTTTGGCTCTTCCTCTGAATAGTGCGTTGCTGACAATCAATTCTCAATTGAGACAAAGTACCTATACCAGCTACTCTGCTCATTCAGCAGATGGTTCTTGAGTACCTACTGTGTGCCGGGCACTCTGGAAGCCACCAGGTATGTGACACAAGCTGCCTGCATGGACCAGTCTATCTTGAAGTGTGAAAATCTTCTACAATGCCCTCAGGGGACAATCCTTGATGGTGTTTAATGTCATAAAAAAAGAAAGCTTCCACGTGAAAAAAAATAGGACTATGCCAAACTCTTGCTCCAACTTTTCCTGAAAAAAAAAATTGGAAAGAGTACAGAATTTAAGAGACTGCCTTGAGGATTGTGTCCTTTATCTGCTGATATTTTTGAAGCCAATATTATTAACCGTCGACATCATTGTCTAAATAGCTTTCATAAAAGTTAATAGTTTAGAAATAATAGCTGACAGTTAAATGTCACGATGTGAATGGTAGAAGCAGGATGGACTTCTGAGTTTCCTCTTTTTCAAGCCAGCTGAACCTTTTCTGTTGACAGGAAAAGAAAGAAAAAAGACACTTTCAGTGGTACACTATTTTCCCCTTTAGGCAAAATGTCTCATAAATTGAGATTCATTGAAATGTATACCTAGATTCTGGTGTCTCTATAAACTGTAAGTTTTTACCTCAAAAAGAAAAAAAATTAGTTGATTCTGAACTTTTGGGCCGTGACTGCAACTTTGTTACCAATTTCATTATGGAGAATTATATTGAAAATCACCCCAATATCAATTATGCATCTTGAAATTCATAAATTATTTCTAAATTCCGATCACTTGCTGATATGTTTATCTTCTTCACGACATCTGTAGCCAGTTGCATTATGAGACTGACCAGCAATGCTAACAATGAATCACGGTCATGTATGAGCAATCTTTACCCTTGTAATACAGTCCTGAGACAGGAAATTCCCCCTTCGTCTCTGTAGCTCCTGCTTTCCTGCCCATATTTGCTGTCCCTTGGATCCAGCCTCATGCTAGTGATAGTGAGAGTGGTAGCATCTGTCACTCATTATGTAGTAGGGTATCTAACTGGCTGGCATGTCCCATTCTTCTTACCATTCCACATCCTTCCCACCAAAAGTGGCCTGTTGGTCCGACAGGTGAATATATTCCCACGTACAAGAGGATACTTTAAAACTCAAGACTGAAATCTCCACTTTAGTCAGTTTCCAGTGAGATTACATAAGGAGAACACACTCCAGCCTTGACTGTTATATCTACATATCCACTGGACTCTGCTATTAAATCCTAAGACCTTGATGTTTTTTACTGTTTGCATTGCCTCATATAATGGGCACCTTGGTTTTCTAAACAGGGTTGCCATTGATATTTAGACATAGCTAGTAGATAGCTTCTATTATGTATTTGCAAAGATTAATTTACATGGGCCAGATAATATTTTGGTTAAAAATATAAGTAATTTCAATAATTGAGACCCAAAGAGAAAATTTATAACAAGGGGGAAATAAAGAGTCTGACATAATAGCTGGATTCTGTGATCAGGTTGGTCTGAAGTTAAGGAAGAGAGTAATCAAGGCGCCAGGTCCAAGTCCCTCCCATGGTGTAATAGCCCCAGGGAGCAAAGGAGCTATGATTTTAAAGAGAGAATTGCATTTTCTGGCCAACGCTTAAACACAGCAGGCGACCAGCCTTTCCCTTTCTCCTCTTCAAGCAGAATAGAATCCTCCTATCACTTGAAATTTGGGGAACATCTGTAGCCAGTGCAGGAAGAGTTCAGAGTCGCGGTGATCAGAGACAAGAGGTACTCTGTTCTTACTGAGGGGTATGTGTAAAACACTGCTGGGAAGTGTTCAAGAATTACTGCTTATGGAACAGTGGGTTAGCTTCCCTCTCCCTCCCCCCAAAGACAATGTTCATATTCACACATCCCGTGATCCTGTTCTCCACCCAGCCTCACCACCTGCCCTTATGATCAAGATCCCACGTCCTTGCCATTATCAATCAATAATCACTCTCCTGTAACGGACAATGGGCTCTTTGCTTTTTATTTAAGGTGAATCCTTGCTCCATGGGCTCCATTTTCCCCTGCTCTGGGATTGTGCCCTCCCAATGACTATGTGTCTCTTTTGTATAATCAACTTTTCCCTCCCCACGCAGCATGCATGAATGCTGTGAAATCTCCAATCTGAGATAAAGAAGTGAAGAAATGCAGTTCTGACCCTTGACAGGAGATTCGTCTTCAGCTGCCACGGTAGTCCTCTGCTAGTCTTTATGGCAAACGAAACACACAAAACCATCTTTAAAGAGCAATGTCTCATCCCCATTAATCTACTAAAACTGCTCTTTTCAAGTCACCATTGACCTTCGTGGTACTAAGCATTGCAGTCAGTTTTGGGTCCCCATTCCACTCGGTCTTTCACTGTCATTTGACACTATTGATTATTTCCTCCTCTTGAAATACCTCTCTACCCATGTTGGCGGGCATTGCACTGTTGTCTTTCTTCTTTAATCGCTGCTGCTTATCAGTATCTTGTTTGGTTTTTCTCCTCTTCCTGATTCCTAAATGATGGAGAACTACAGGGCTCAGTCCTCATTTATCTTTTATTTTCTGTGATTACTTCTCAGGTGATCTCATTCTTTACTAATAGTTTTAGATATCTGTCATATGTTAAACCCCCATGTTTCTATCTGAAGCCCTAGTCTTTTTCTTGAGTACAATATCTTGGAATGTATGTTTATTTAATTTCTACACACAAATCTCTAATGAGTACCTGGAAGTCGATATGTGCAAACTGTACTTTAGGTTTCATCTCCTCTCTTCTGTAAACTTGCTTTTTCCTCTGGGTTTCCCCATATCATTAAATAGAAACACTATTCATGACTCCAAGTTCTGTTACAAAGAAAGTAGAGGATGTAATGTGGTTTCATCCTCCAGTTTATTTATTTGTATTCTACTAAGCAACAACTTCTTAATTACCCTCCAGCCATATGCTATGTGCTTAACGAATGGCTTCATCTGTGGGAGAAAACAAACAGTTTTCAGCAATGTGATAAACCCTAAATCCACCTTGTTTTATATGCGATCAATAGTACATCATGAAACTAATTCCCATCGATCACTATTTTGTTCTAGTTTAGCCTGCGCTCTGCTTAAAACACGTGACCAGGTGATAAGTTGCAGCCCAGATAATTAAGAAACAAGTAATTTAAATACTGAGGTATACACAGAAATTGTAAATAGCTCCAGGGCTATGTTCTGAACAGTTTTATTATATTTTCTGTTTGTTTCTCTCTCTTAATGTTTCCAATTTGTTCTCTTCCACCATCACAACCCCCCTTCTTTACTAAAGTTTTATTTTTCGATTTGAACTTTTAAATTTACTACAGACTTCAGAGTTAGAGCCAGGGGAGTCGTAGTTCTTCTCAGCCCTACAGGTCATTCTCAGAACAAATCAATTTATTATTGTATTTAACAATGTACGTATTTATTCATCAACTACCTCACTACTTAAAAGGATTTGAGAACTGTCAGTCTAAAAGTCTAAAGACCATATGGATCACAAGGTGTTTTTGTGCATATATTTTTTGTGTTGTTTTGTCGTCTTGCTCTGCCGCTAGTTTTTAGAATGCTAAATAGCTTTCTGGTCTCTTCATCTGCCACATCAAAGTAATGACAGACTCTTTTACAGCAATAAACAAAAAATTAAATGCTTGAAAGAATGTGGAAAATATATAACACTCTAGATGTACAGATTTTAATCTTTTGATGAGACGGGAAGAAAAATAGTACCTTAGAAATTTTCCCTGTGTATTTCATTTTGACTTTCATTGTGTGAAATTAAAGAACCCCAAATGAAAATCCTAACATATTTATCGATATTGAAAGCCAGCTAATTTTTCTTTTACTTTGCTCTATTTATTAAGAAACATGCTAAATTTTACTCAGCCAATTTTGCACAGCAGTATCTTATAGAATGAAGAAATTAAAACATGTAAAAAAAAGCAGTTTCTTTCTTCGAAGGGAAGCCAGAGCACAGGATTAACAAAAGCAATTTCAATACATTGCATTTCTATTAAAAACTTTGCTTAAGTTTAAATATTTCTCCAACTGGGATCCATGTATCCTCAGGGATCTGGTCATTCTCTAAGAAATGTTTTTATGTTGTAATTTTAAAATCATTTGGAAATATTAACAAAGTCCCATCTGAGAATATTGGCTGACCCTCCTATAACCGAGAACTGCTATCGACTTACAAACATGTCTGTGTTTGAGTGTCTGATCAAGCTGGCACCCAGGGTGACAATTTTTCTTTGAATGCTTTGAAAAGCTTGCCTGGTTTTTGCTAATTTCCCAATGTCAAAGTGATGGCGGTAGCCCAAAGTCTATTGAATATTCAGATTGAATTATTTTCCTAGTTATAAATACAAAACTTTCCTAATGTGATAGCTCATAATTGAAAAATATATCATAATTTGACTTTAGTTTTTTATTTTTTAAAAGTCATTTTATTGGTGCATTGTAATTATACAATATAGTGAGATTCAAAGTGATATATTCATACGTGCACACAGCACTTGTTGCATTTCCCTCCGCCTCTCACCTGCTCCTTGCTGCCTCCTCCTTCCTGTACCTGTTAGTGAGACTGGTAGTGATACCTTCATATATGAACATAACATTATTTGATGTTTCCTTCCTCAGGCATCCTTTTCCCCCGCCCTTTGTCCCCTCTCCCATTCCCTTCCACTCTTCTACTGGTCTCTCTTTTCTTTTATCTGAAGTCCCTTTTCTTTCCTATTTTCTCTCTAGCTGTCACAAATGAGGAAAAACATAAGACCCATGACTTTCTGAACTTCTCACAATGTTCTCAAGTTCCATCCATTTTCCTACACATGACATAATTTTGTAGTTTTTAAATTAACTTAAAACTATCAGTCTAATTTGACACCACAAAAAAGACCACGTGGCAGAGTAACATATTTTTTAAACAGTGTGGGATAATAATACAGTTATACTAGGTCACCCTAAAGAATGCTAATGACGGATTTGTACAAAATGCTAGATGCAGGTGACGTCATGCACACTGGATACATGAAGTTCACAATTATTACAACAAGAAGAAATTTTCACCAACCATATTGTTGTAAGCACTTTACATGAATTAATTTATTTAATCTTGTGGTAGGCAGAATCATAACCCCTTAATGATATCCATATCCTGATCCTCAGAATGTGTGAATATGGCAGATGGGACTTAGTAGATTAATTAAGGCTATGGGCCTTAACTGGAGGGATTATTTTTAATTACTGGCATGGATCCAATTTTTCCATATTAGCCCTTAGAAGCAAAGAACAGTTTCTGGCCAAAGTCAGATCGAAAATGTAGGAGGGACTCAGGCTGCCATAGCTGGAGAGAAGACACGGAAAGTTTGAAAAGAAATGAAGACAACTAGTATAGGGTCAAAGACTGATCCTGCTGACAGTCAACAAAGAAATGGGGACCCCAGTCCCGTAACTGCAAAGAACTGAACTTGACCAACAACCTAAATGTGCTCAGATGCAGATTTATCCCTAGAGCCTGCGGAAAGGAACACAGCTTTGTTGAACTTGATCCTGATCTTAAGAGACTCTTAGCAGACAGCCCAGCTCAATTCTCTGGAAGGCTGAACTAGGGAGCTCAAGGTATAACAAATCAGTGCTGTTTTGAGACGTGTGGCAGTCCATTATGGCATCAATAGAAAATTTCTACAGCAGCTTACAACCTGGTATAATTACTATCCCCATTTTATAATAAGGAAGCCGAATAGCAAAGAAGTTAAGTAACATGTCCAAGGACACTCAGTGGTAGAGCTGGGATTCTGGTAAGATAAATGAGCCATCATATGGCAGAGTATATTAAAGCTACATCATACCTGAAAGTATATGCTCTGCAGTAGTCAGAAATATATTTTTATTGAATGAAGATATAATATGTGAATTCTATCTTTTGCATACAATCTTTTAACAGGTCATTAACAATGGTATATCAGTAATTATTAGTAAATTTACTACTAAATATTAGTAAATTAAAAAATAGTTTTTCAAGTTTATCATATTTATTTTGGCAATTTGCACAATTAAATGGCTTGGCCCGTCCAACTAATGAATTAGTGACTAAAGAATCAGAGTTCCTTACTGAATCAAAAACATAACTTGAGATGATGATTGAAATAATAGTTTATCATGTTTAAAACAAAAAACCTAGCTGGGAGTGGTGGCACACGCTTGTAATCCCAGTACTTGGGAGGCTGAGACAGGTGTATCGAAGGTTCGCGGCCAGCCTCAGCTACTTAGTGAGGCCCTCTGCAACTTAGTGAGACCCCGTTTGAAAATAAAGAATAAAAAAAGATAGGGCTGGGGGTGTAGCTTAGAGGTAGAATGCCCTTGGGTTCAATGCCCAGTTCTGCAAAAACATACATAAAAATAAATAAATAAATAAATAAATAAATAAATAAATAAAATAAAACCAAAAACCTAGTTGACTCAGAAAAACTAAAGCACTCAACAAATTCTTGTCATAAGAATTGTTATAAGATGGATACATACAGTCAGCCACCGCATGGGGTTCAGTGTGAATTATTATAAAATAATAATCAGTATGGTTAAGCTTCTTGAACTTCTGGAAATTAACATAAAAAATATCAAACTTCTCTCTCTACTTTAAAAAGTGGCACCTGAGAATCACGCACAAATAAGAGCACTACAAAAATAGGTCTGGCCACAACGACCCAAGCTCAGTACATGCCTCTTACAAAGTATTTGTACAGAACTCAAAGCTGTGTAAAGTGAGCACCATCAGAGATCACAAAAATGGTCATTAAAATGCTGTGAAAATAAATTCAACAAATTCAGCAGTAAATCAATATTAATAATATTAAACATTATAAAATGTTATAAATATTAATAACACTAAATGAATAATAAATATCAATTTAGGAAACCATTAATAAATTGTCAAAAACATGAAGGAAGAATTATTTCCTTATAAAATATTTTTCAATTAAAAAGTACAGTTATTTCAAATAATTCTAGTAATATTTTATTAATAGAAACAAGGATAAACTTTAAAAATATTTTTAATCTTTTTATTGATCAGTCAACTTTGTTGTGCTGTATTTTAAAATGTAATTTTTAATTTCTCTTAATGCTACATGTTCAATGTGACAGAATAGAAAGATTGTGTATATGCTATATATGAAAAATATATAGGATTTGTTAGGAAGATAAGGGTTATTGTGTCAAATAGTGTCATTACAGTATACATAGGGAAGCCTTAGAAGTCGAAATACATTGGAATACTGCTATTACTAATCATTTTATTGTCACATTTGTTATACTCCAACTACTCTATTGTTATATATTTTTGTAAGCCAAATAACAGTGATTGTTAGCAGTTTTATTGCATTCTGAAAACTTTAGTCTAACTCATAGAAAGGTTCTTAAATATTTAAAAAATTACCTAATAATACAGAAGTATTTTCAGTAATATTTATAATACATTTCAACTATGTTACCACACATTCACATAGCTTTGCCTTTTTATCATTTATAGAATTAATTTACCTGATAAGAGTTTCTTTTAATAAATTTTGTAATGTATTTCAATTATGCTAACAAATAACAGTAAACTGTGTGCTTTGATGAAGTGTTTGAAACACTTAAAAGAAAAAAGAATGCCTCACTTCTTGCTAAATAACCATAAATTCAGCTATTGTTGTCAAATTAAAATAGTATGGAGACTTATAAATGGTATCATTTTAATTTTTACATATTGATTAAGGTTGAAATTGGGTAGAGCAAAAGCATAAACAATATGGTTCATATTGCTAAAATTGTTCTCAAAATCTAGAAGAAAAATGTATATATGTTGCCTACATATTTATATGTTTTAAATACCCTTCCTCTGGCCTCTCCCAAAAGTACCTTATCAGTTATATACATTTGAAGTTCAGTGTTTTCTGGAAGATACAATCCTTGGTTATAGAACTTATTTTGTTGTCACTTTGGTCTAGAATTTATAACGGTTTCTGAATGTGCTACATGTAAGGAGTTGTCTTCAGATCCTGTGGTATGGTATGACATAGATTTGTCTGGAAATCTCTGAGTGGTGTGGACTTGGCAAACTTTACTTGCTGTAAGAAGCCAACTGGCTCATGGCAATATTAGTGCAGTTGTTCCAAATAGAAGTGTGCCGTTCCAAGTTTCCACCTTTACAATTTGTAAAGTTGTACAAGTTTACTGTACAACGATAGGGTTTTCCAAAACATCATCCTATCCTGGGCATTCTAACCTCTTTTAGGACCACTTATAAATCTGAGGTAAATAAAGTGTCTTATAGTGTTTTGCTGTTTTTTTTCTGTAAAGACTTTAACGTGAGTTAGAAATCAGCATCCCTGTGATTTCTCTCTACTAGAGCATTAACTCCCAGTCCTTTAAGAAAAGACAAGGCGATAAAATCAGACTCTTAATTTTGGAAGAAAAACATGGCATTAATCATGTGTCACAACAAGCACTGGTGTCAAATGTCCTACAATATGGATTGCTTGTTGATGGGCGTAATGATAAAATAAGGCAGTAGATTTTTTCCTTAAATGTCTTTGAAAATCAAGTGGACATCATTCCCTGGAATTGAAAATTTAGATTGCTGATATGAGTGTTGCTGTCTGTTTAAATAGAATTTAGACTGCTTTTTGCTTCTATTTCCCTTCTAACAAATTCTACATGTCTTGCATAATTCTATGAAATAAACTGTCAAGTGTACGAATAAACAATTTTAAATGAAATAGAATGGTTTTATGAACAATGAAAGTTCTGAAGGTATAAGTTAAACTTATGATTACAAAGAAACAAGTTTATTGAAATGAAATTATTCAAATATGTTGGAACTTTATGATTTTTGCAACATGATTGTCATTTTAAAATGCTCATAATTTATCTTAGGAATAAAATATGCATTGTACCTAGCAACATATTTTGATTTCTGTAAAATTTATACTTGAAATAATCTGTTCAGTTTACTTTATGTTTCACTTGAGTCATCCAAATTATGTTAGTGAAAATTAAAGTATTCTAAAATGCACATTCATTCAGGCAACTAATGAGTGCATTCTTCTGTCCATATTAAATGATGATACACTGAATGAAAAATAAGGATTATTTTTCTTTTGAAAAAATAATTTTTCTTACAATAACAATAACTTTTAAGTATCACAAATTCTCCTTCTACTTTTAAGATGGTAGTCATTTCTCTCTCTCTCTCTCTCTCTGTGTGTGTGTGTGTGTGTGTGTAATTAGGGATTCAACCCAGGGGCATTGTACCTCTGAGCTAAAACCCCAGACCTGTTTTAATTTTATTTTGAAACAGGGTCTTGCTAAGGTGCTGAGGTCTCACTAAGTTGCTGAAGCTGGCCTTGAACCTGTGATCCTCCTGTCTCACCCTCCCAAGTACTGGACTATTACTGCACACAGCTAGGATGGTAGTCATTTTAAATTTTCCCTTTTCTGTTGTCAGACTCTAAATACTAAATAATTTCTCAGGAACCTGTTAAATACCAACCCCCCCCATGCCACCCCCTGCAAATGTTTGAAGTCTTGTTCACATAAGGTAATGAGACAATTCTCAAATTTGGAACAGTCCTGAATCAGTTATTGGTTTAAAAATATATTAATAAAAGCCAGAATTTTTGATGTTTCAAGACTGAATGAAGAGTGAACCATTTGGAAGTAGTGGCAACCAATTCCCTCTCTCTGCCATTTACAAAATATTCATGTCCCGAGGTGGGTTAGTGGTTTCAGAAATTCTGGAATCTAAGGTATATATTACATATTTATTCATTGTTCATAACACTCCCAGTCCAAATCATGAGCTCCACATGGTTCAGGAGTATTGATTACACTGTGGACTGAACCCATGTAAGTCAATATGGGTTCAGAAGGGCTCTAGGAAGAAAAACTATGCCCAGGGCCTAAGGGAAGAAAGAAATCACACAGGAAAAGACTGACAAAGCCTTAGTCACTGAAGAGAAGAAAGTCTGCTTTCAATGTGGTGCCCATTTCCAGCTCAGAGGCTCTAAAGGGTGAGGGCTAATGGCTGAGGGAGTGAAAATGGCAGCCCCTTTAATAACAGAATTGGGAGAGAGTCTTCCCTCCTTCTGAACTAAACATGGTAGAGTTTTTTGGTAACTGCAAGGCTCTGGACTTCAAGTTGGGGCTGAAGAGAGCATGTTTAAACTGACTTGTTTCCTAAAGACCCTTTGGGTCCTTAGAAACCACAGTGGTACCTGGAGTAGACTACTGTGCCTGCAAGGTGTAGAAAAATTCCACTGCTGTAAAAGTGGTGGTGCTCAGTTTTAGTAAGCCAGAGCAGAAGAAGGAAGAAACAGGGAGCCCCAACGTGGCAGCTGACCCCATGGTGTTTGGACTGTGGGAACTTCTGTGAGCCTCTCCCAGTAATACACAAGGAGGCAGAGCCAGGGGCTGGGTCTTTTGTTAGCAGATTTGGGTCAGTTCTATTATGACCGCTCTTGCTGCCTTTCTTATAATTGGTTCTCAAGAATTATAGATTGAATGAATGATGCAAAAGTAATCTGATAATATCAATAGAGGTAGAAGGAAAAATTGGGAATATAGAAGGCCCACTGCAACTCATTTAATATGATTCTCCATAGACTTCTTAATCTGTCTTTAGGACTTAGCATTTTTAAAATTTTATTTTTAACTGAGATGTAAAAATTATGCATATTTTAAGGGTACCTTATGATGTTTATGTATCTATATTGCATAATGCTTAAATAAGATTAAACATATTTATTTTTTCAAAAATTTATAATTTTGAAGCCATTCAAAATCCTTTCTTCTAGCTTTTTGAAGAACACAATACATTGTCTTTATCTATTGCCACCCCGTTGTGCAAGAGCACATTGAAACTTCTTACTTCTATCTCACCATTACTTAGTACCCATTGATCAAGCTCTCCCCATTTCCTCTTCCCCTACTCTCCTCAGCCTCTGATGACCCCATTCTACTCTCAACTTCTATTAGATTTGAGCATTTGAAAGAATGAAGAGTCCATTTTTAATCACTGATGAAAGAATGAAACTATCCCATCTTGCAGAATTCAAACATTAATTTTGCCAGTCAGAGGATATTAAAAATTAATGTAAACTTTATGAAAAAATTCTTACTTATTCATTTTCTAGGATGATATTCTAAAAATCAGGAATATATTTTACTTCTTAATCAGGATTAACTTCCTGATTATCAGGTTGTGAATATCAAGATTTTACCTTGTCGTTCCTTGGCTTTGAGACAAAGTTTAATGAATTCTAATGTTTAAAAAATATCCTAGAGAAGATGAATTTGATGTCAATAATGAAGAAAAATGATTCATTATTTCAAAGTATAAACACTATGCGTCTCTGCAGCTGCCATACCAGCTTTCTTAGCCCTACAGGAATAATCCCTGATGAAATAAAATAATTGATGTGCATTTTTGTTTAAAGCCTAATTATTTTCATATGTTCAAGAAAACTCATGTCAAAGAAATATATATTCAATTTTGACACTTTTGCTTAAGACCCTTGATGAAGCCTTGCCATCACCTGTGGCAGGCTGAGTTCCTCAATGAGCAGTCTTGGAAACCAATGTTACTATACAGGAGTTTTGTTAGTGGTTTCAGGGAATGGATCAATAATTAGGGAAGGAAAAAAAATAGTAGTAAGCAGAGAGAGAGAAGTGAATCTGAGAAGCTGTCTCAGAGTTCTGAAGTTGAAATAACCCTCCTGAGTTTTCCTGAGTTGGGAATCAAGAAACTGGGCCTTTCCCAACCATGTCAATCAGTCATTAATGGTAGGCCACCATGGCAAGGAGGCACGACCTTGGAGATGGCTCTCTCCAGCATCATAGGTGATGTCTAAAGGTGACTAACAATTAAGGGCTGAGGGCTTTCTGCTGGCAGAATTCGTAGAAGCTGGGGGTCTAAGACATTTTTTCTTGAAGGGGGTTCTAGTATTGCACTATGGTATCTTCACACTACCCAATGGGATGATATCTTAACTCATTAGTATGGCTCACAATCCCAACAGATCCATTCTACCTTTTCGTATTTATTCTCTACTATTTTCCTATCTATCCCCTGGGTATTAACTTCCCTGCCGTTGTATACCTCCATGCTCCACGCTCTCTTCTCTCTCTTCAAGACTTGGCTCTCTGTCATGTATCCATATTCTCCCTAGTCACAGTAAATGCTTCTTCTATGCGTATGCTATTAGTGTTTGTCTCACATCACTCTTATCTACTTACTTATAAACTCAAAGGAAGATAGCTGGTTTTCATTCACACTGTATATCAAATACTCAACATAGAACCAGACAAATAGCAAGGGTCCTATAAACATTGTGACCAAATGAATAATGAATGAGCAATGATTCACAAAACCAAAGAGGAGGCAGATGTCACTCATTTCTTCCACTAAACTGATTATCTTACTAAACATGCCTAATTGACTAAGTGCAAAATCTAATAGACCAAATTTATCCCAGTTATGGTATGTGTCAGAAACTGCTTGGATTTATGGAAAATACAAATAAATAAGAGATAGATTTCCTATCCTGAAGGCTCTTATGATCTCTTTGAAGAGATAGGACATGAAAGTATAAAAATTAAATGACACAACATAAAATAGATTTAATATAAAAGTGTATGAGAAATCATGTGCAGCCCACTTATTTTAACCGGTGCGTATCCCAGAAAGGCTATTTATTATTTGTGTGTGTGTGTGTGTGTGTGTGTGTGTGTGTGTGTGTTTGTGTGTGTATGTATAAAATTCAGTTCCCAGTTTCCCATAGAATGATAGTTGACATTATCAACTTCAACATCCCTGGATAGTCTACATAATCCTATTTAGGAAAGTTAAAATGAGCCTTAAAAATGCAATTTACAAAAAAAATCCAAAAAAAGCCTCAATACTAACAGTAATATATAACCTAATACCATTTATAGTATCATGCTATTGTATGCCAAATTTAATAAATTGACTAATATTTCCTTATATTCAACAAACATTTTGATGAGCACCCACTCCATGGGAGTAGGCATTGGGGTACCACTATGATCAACACAGATAAGCTCAGTCTCCTGATGGAACACAGTCTTTTAGGAAAAGCACACATTGCGTTTTCATATTAAAGGGAGATGAGGGTGACAAAGGGGGATTACAGTGTGGTATGGGAGCACCCAGCAGGAGCTTCCTTGGGCTGGGGCTTCATGTATAAGGTAGGGTTAGGTTCAGGTTTTAAAAGGGAGATTAGATGTAGACTGGTGCTTTTAGGGAAGACGGCAGAAAATGGGATCCCTATAGAGAAAAGACATGGAAGGAAATATGTATATGGAGCCTAGTTGCCCCGTGGTAGGAGTGCTGAGAATAAAGTGTAAGACAGCTACCAGCTGGGGAGGGAGAAAACAGTCCTGTCAAGCTTGCTAATGAGAGTAGTGTTTTTCTCCAATCCCTTGGAGAGCCTTCAGTGGGAGTGGTACTCTCAGATTTGTATTTGTGAACAAGCGCTCTGGAAGCAGTGTGGAGGAAGGGCCATGAGGGTCAAGGGTGACAAGGGAGACCAGGCGGCTAAGGCCGGACTGGCCTAAGGTCTTGGCAGTGGAGCTGGAGAGAAGTGGGTAGTAGCAAGTCAGTGCAATGAAGATGACTGGAGATTGACAAGCTGTGGAAGTGAGGGAGAAGAAGGAGCAGGGGTATGGATTAGTGGACCTTCAAGTTTGAAGAAGGTATTGCTCTGGTATGCCTCTTTCCCCGCTGATCAGGCAATATGAAGGGTGTCTGCTTCTGCCCCCTCCCATGCACAAGTCACACGGTGGGAATGGAGCCCCGGAAAGGCAGGGCAGCAGCGGTTGTATGTGGAATTTATCTGATACTCACCAGTTGCCCTCAGCATCATTACAGGCTGGTCTGACATTCAGGATCAGGCCATTTTATTCCTTTCTCAGACATAAACAATTTCTTTAACTTCAGACAATGTTGTAGTGAGACAATGATAGAACAGAGAAAGGCCGCTTCATACTTTTGCCAAAGCACAAATAAAACATGGTTATTGTGCCAGCTACAAAACACCGCAACATAGAGTTGTCTCTCTTCCTAAGAGCATCTGATCTAGAGTAAATACTGTACCCTTAGACTCTCCAAGACAATCCAAGCCCAAACCCTGTAAAACTATCTTTGGAACACTCTCATCCCGAGACATCCCACAATTCTCCATGGTGTGTGTTCTCCCTCACTCCAAAGAATTAGGAATCTGGCTTCTTCAACTGCATGAATGTGCTTTTGTCTGAGGGCATTGACAATAAGTGAGGAATTTGTAAACTAGCAGTGGCCTGCCTATACCCCACGCACTGGCATTTTAGCACTATAGATGCCACACCACGGGCACACAGTGAACACTTGTTGCATAGTGACCAAGAATCGGTAGGAATGAAGAAAAGACCCCTACAGGGATTCTCCCGCTTAAAATCCTTTCTGACCAGTCTTTTGGTCTCAAGTTCTGATCTCATCCTGCACTGAAGAAAATAAATAAATAAGACAAGAACACAGGGAAAAATTAAAAGAAAAACAATAACAAAAGAACAAACCCCAGAGGCTGTGTGAGTGATGCAGCTTTAGTCACGACAGTCTAATTTTTTTGTACTTTGATTTTGCTCAGGGAACTTTTAGCATTACTCATCTTTAATTACCTTAATTTCATGCTTAACCCAGGCACAGAAGAGATCTGTTTGTAATTTCAGATGAGAGAAAATGAAATTCCCCTCAGCAAAGTCAAATTTTAAAATTCAAGAGGAAGAACAATGTGTTGGAGCACAAAAAATACCAATCTTTTACATTTGAATATAATTTTGTGGTACTGTACTATTAAAGAGCACACATTTTGTTTTAAAAACAAAATAAAGTGAGACAAAATGCAAGGGGGGGGGAGTGAGAGAGAGAAAATCAGCTGGGCATGGTGGCGCAATCCTGTAATCCCAGTATTTGGGAGGCTAAGACAGGAGGATTGCAGGTTCACTGCCAGCCTCAGCAACTTAGTGAGGCCCTCAGAAACTTAGTGAGACCCTGTTTCAAAATAAAATAGCCTGGTGGTGTAGCTCAGAGGTAGACCACCCCTGGGTTCAATCCCTAGTACCACACACATGCACACACACATAAATAAATAAATAAATAAATAAATAAATAAATAAATGAATAAATAAATATTAAAAAATCTACTTGTCTCTGGAAAGTGAGAAATTCAGATGTTAATCATTTTATTTAATTTCTTATATTTTCCAAATACTCAAAAAGAGGAAGAATTATTTTATAATTAAACCACAAAGCAATTCAAATTAATTAGCAAAGCTAAGTGGAATGGGAAATGTGGTTAACTATCTAAGGTTTGATAAAGGTTATCTAAGGAAACAGGAGGAGATTTGGACTTCTATACATGGTTGTTTACACTCATCATGTTTATCAGACCCTTTCCACTTTCTGTCCTGTATTCAATGTTCATTAGGCCAGTGACGCAAAGACTAAGAATTCCCCTCCTGCAGCCTTTGATAAATTTCAGTTTTCTAAACTAATTTTCTGACTTTGAGAAAGAAAGTAATGAGAAAAATGAAAATATGCAAAAAGTTACCAAACCTTGTGCATTATGGATGATAATATTTAGCAGTTTCTATGAGAGGCAAATACCGAGATCACATTTTGCATTTTTAATACACTTCCTAAATTTGTTGAGGAAAGCTAGTATAAACAAATATATCTCCCTAATGAGGATATGACATCAGATATTCCTCCTTACTGTGAAAAATCTCCAATTTTTGAAGAACACAGAAAATGTAGTTGAAGGCAGAACCATTTTTTTTTAAACCAGAGCCTAGTTTCTCTTTTATTACTGAAATGTGAGTCTGATTAGACTGTGGTGGATGGATAACACAATGATTAAAAGAGTGCTTAACCCTCATTTAATGGGTCATATCACTGTATGGCCACAGGCCTTGTATTTCTGAATTCGAGAGAAAGTTGGGCTCAAAAATACTCATTTTTGAGAGATTCTATACCCAAGCAGAGACATCCCAATTGGAACATGTCTTCAATTC
Source organism: Glis glis (assembly GCA_004027185.1). Taxonomy (NCBI): domain Eukaryota; kingdom Metazoa; phylum Chordata; class Mammalia; order Rodentia; family Gliridae; genus Glis; species Glis glis. The sequence goes on along the minus strand of PVJS01001193.1, from coordinate 37,969 downwards.
ACTCTTCTGTTTCTTTATATACTTTATCACTGATCTTTAATCACTTTTTTATCTATATAGCAACAACTTCAATTCAAATTCTCAAAACTCCTTTTTTATTGCCTTTAAATATTTATGTGGCATTCAACACTTTTTGGAAAGCCTTGAGTCTCCACATCAAACCAAAAATAGGGCTGGAAGCTAAAAAGTCTGGAAACCACTGTCCAAGGGGAGCAATTCAGAAGGTAAATGTCATTTTATAAATTGGAAAAGCAGCCAAACTAACACGTAGTTGCTTGCCAAAGTGATGCTGGTGTCAGACCACAGAGGGAAATCTGAAGGGTAAAGGGGATTACCAAGGCACAGACGTGGTGACTCATCCATATTCAAGTGAAACTTCTAATTTGTGCACAACTAATGCTTTCTGAAGACATGATGAGTGGTTTGGGGATTTTTTGGGTACCTTCTGCCTTTCCTATATTCTCTGCAACCATCTGTCATGAAGTGGTGGTTAATTCTACTTGTCACGGATATCACAACCCTATCAGAATTGGAAAGTGGTGGGTATCATGGTAAAAAGATAAAGCAATTATATGAGAATTAATAAACCATTCCAGGACTAACATAAAGTTGAAGATGTTGGAAATTTTCCAACCTGATACAGAAAATCAAAATTGAGACTTCCCCATATTTCTCTATATCAAGAAAGGTGATGTCCTTGTCGTGAGGTGTTGCTGCAGGTTCTAAGGGAAGTCCAAGTGTATGTGAAACCAGTGCTATTTGTTAGCTGTTTATATTGACCGAGACACTTGGAAGCTGAGGAATACTCTGGTTGAGGAACGTGGTGGTGATGATGTGGGTGGGAAGGGGAGACACTGTCTGTAGAAGAATGGACTGCAACAGAAGAGAAAGCCTTCATTGGAAGCCAGGCTCAGTAGCCCTCTGAGGTTCCGGGGTGTATGATATGAATGCGGCTCTATGGGGCTATTGGTGTTTGAATAAGTCACACCTGGACTCTGGAGGAAAGACTGAGAAGGTGGAAAAACACCAGGGTGGGACTCTCAGCCTGGGTCTCGTCTCGTGCCCAGGAGCACTGCATACTTCCTGAGCTCAAACCGAGCCTGGCAAGATGAATTGACAATGTGGCCAGATGTTGAACAAGGAAAACAAATAAAAGTAAAACAAGAAAATACTATATTCAGTATATTCTATTTCTTATGAAACCATGTAATCATTAACATGCCTAAGTTAGTTGTTTGATCAAAAGTAATTCTCATTTTGGTGTCTTCATAGCAAACGAATGACTCTAAATCTGCCATCTTCTTACAGTATGCACATGTACCACGGAACATTGTTTAGTTAGCATGTTTTTAATCTTATACAAATGGTATCAAACTGGATATTCTGTTTTCTCATGTGCTGTTCTTGTTCAACATCCACATTTTTGAGATCCATTCCAGCGGATGCATTTAGCTATAGGTTATCTGTTTCCATGCTGTGTGAAATTCCACTGTATAAATACACTACGGTGCATATATCGCCAAAAATTAGTTACCTTTGCTTGTTTTATGTTTGGAATTAACATGAACAATGCTGATGGGAAAACTTTGATTTCATGTACACACATGAACATCTCTCATGGAGTACATTACTAAAACAGTGATTGCAGAATCAATTAGTTGTTACACTTAAGTAATGGAAGATTATTTCCAAAGACAGTGTGCTGATTTTCACCCTCATCCCTACTTGATGGTTCTTTTTCTTACCTCACATTGTCTCCAACATTGGCTATTATCAGGTTTTTAGATTGTTGTTTCCTTAATCTTTTGAAGGTGGAATGGTATCTCACTATGATTTTATTTTGCTTCTCCTGGTTGACTAGTAAAATTAGGCATATTTGAATTTGCTTTGGAACCATTCATGTTTCCTCTTCGATTGTTGGCTTCTTGTCTTTTCTCTTGGTTTGAATTTTATTGGCAATATAGAGGAGTGCTTGCTGAGTTCTGGATTCCAGTCTTTGACAGTGTGTATTTTGCCAATAGCTTCTCCCAGTTGGAGGTTTGTATTTTTATTTCTCTCTTTGGTGTCTTTGATGAAAATCATGTTTTGACATACATTTTGAGATTAATTTTGAATTTTTTACTTTATCTTTTGTGTACTCTGTAGTTCTTAATGAAACCTTTTTGTGAATCAAGGTCATAAAGATGTTCTCTGCCTGGTGTGGTGGCAGAGACTTGTAATCCCAGTACTTGGAGACTGAGACAGGAGGATTGAAGGTTTGTGGCCAGCCTCAGCAACTTAGTGAGGCCCTCCACAACTTAATGAGATCTGTATCAAAACTAAAAAAAGATAAAATAAAGCTGGGGGTGTAACTCAGAGGTAGAATGCCCAGTACCAAAAGAAAAAAAGTTCACCTATATTGTCTCAGAAGGGTTTTGAAGTTCTGCTTTGCACATTTAGGTCTATTTAGAATTGAATTTTATGTGTGGTCTGAATCAGGGTCTTTTTTCTTTTCTTTTCCTTTTTCCTCCTTTTATTTTTTGGCCATCTGTAAAGCCAACTTATTATACAGTCCATCTTTCCCCACTAATCTGGCATAATGACTCTGCCAAACATCCAGTTTCTATATCCATGGTCTGTTTCTGGGCGCTTTCCTGTTGCATTGTTTCATTTATCTATTGCTATTCCAAGACACCAATGTATAAATTGTTAGGTCTTTATAAATATCGTTGACTTACTGAATAAATCCCATCCTTGGAAGGTAGTTTTCTTTCTTCATGTTTATTAACTCCTCATGTAAATGTCATATTTTTATTCTTTTAAACAGTCAATGTTGTTTAGTTTTATCATTTTTCTTTTGTTCTCCATTCTTTCTTTAATTCCAGACTTTGCTTCAAATCATACTCCTTCCTAAAGTATGATTTTAGTAGTTTTAAATGAAGGGTTGTTTTTAGAAAACTCAGGTTTTGTTGCCGCTAATGTTTAAAAACATCTTTACTTTGCCCTTGTGCTGAATAAAAACAATAATTTTTCTGGGTATGCAGTTCTAGGATGATAATTATTTTCTCTTAGAACTTTGAAATATTTTTCCATATGTTTTCAGTTTTTATCATTAATGATGTGATGCAGTCTATCATTCTTGTAGGTCATTTGAGACTACTTGAAATTAATATTTACCCTGGGTTTTTTGGATAATATAATTATTATGAATTCTAGCTCTAAATTTACATGGGAAATGTTCATGGTAATATAGTTAGGGATTGCTCACGGGGAGACTTGACCTTCCCTCCTCCCCCCCTTCATCCATCCATCCATCCATCCATCCATCCATCCATCCATTTATTCATTTATCTGTTTATTTATTTAATAGCTTTACCTGGAACCAAAATTCAGGTAAGTATATATCCCCACTAATTCCCATTGATAGTTTTGCTTTTTGATTAGCTCAATCTCCCATCTAGCCTACAGATTTGACTCTTGTCCCCTATATCCATCAAACTTCAAAACTTAAGACTCCTGATTACAGGAATTTTCAATTAGCCTCATGTTAAATACCTGTTCCAGTACTAACTTATTTTTCAGAATTTATTATGCCTTACAGCTTCTGGTCCCTGATGATTTCCCTAACTTTACCAAAAGCTCAGCCAAACTTGTAAAAAGACAAGGTTTACGGAATTATCACATTTCAGGCACTGTGAGTAGGGCATATTCAGATACCAAATCAAAAGTAATGTGAGAAGCAGAAAACTCAGATATTGTCCTTCAAACTCTACTTCATTAAAGAACTGGTAAGCTTTCTTGACGGGGCCAGGAGCATCTTGCTTCCACAAGGTCTCAATCTAAGACCAACTCTACATCGCAATGATTTTTACAGTTGCTTTTGTTGTCGGCTATTGGTTCACTTCCTTCTGCATCCTCCTACTTTCTTTTCTTTGTAGTTTCTTTTTCCTGTGTCTTCTGTTGACTTCAAATGGCATTGTTGGAATCATCAAATGAAGAGCAAGCTGCTGTTCTAAAAGCAATGTTGGCTCAGTAGAGGAGAAAAGTTAAAAAAACACAAAACCAATTGCAAATGTAGCATATATTTTGCTGAAACCTACTTGGGAGAAAATAAAATACAAATGTTTGGAATGTAATGGGAAATGAACCTATAATTTTATGTGGGACAAAATAAAGGCTATCAGAGATGAGCATACTTCCTTAATTAAGTATGGAATCCTACCATCTAGGGGACCGGAAGGACATATAGAAAGTTTATTTCTGTTATAGGAACTAGTGCTGGTCTGTTGCTTATTTGACACATAAAGATAAACCTTTCTCAACTCTAGAGTATTGGAAGATTTTGGAAAGGTGAAAAAATCCTTGATTTCTTTTGCTAGTTTTGGCATCCTCAGATTATACACAATCTTTAATTTGGCAAATCAGGCATGAATAAATCTTCGGGGTTATAGTAACGCCCAATATTCTTTCTAAGCTCTATAATCTATATTCAGTACAAAATAGTTGAGTGCAAAAATATTTGTCTTCAATTTGAAAGAAAATCCTTGAGTTGTTTAAACATCAAACCAAGTTAGATGATTCAGTAGAGGAGTTTGAACAGTGATCATCAAACCTTGCTGCAGAGATATGCTGAGTGCAATACCAACAATCAATCCTAAAAGTGGTCCAGGAATGATTTAGGGTTTCTAGATAAACCTGCACTCTGAGGAGAAATGAGAAAATGTATAATCACTGTTCTGAAATATAGGAATGCTTAGAACCCAACCACCCAATACCTAATCTTGTATTATGGCAGGTACATTAAATTAGGGTTCACCTTTTGACTAGTGTGGTTGGTTGCCTAGGTCTGGGTCCCTGGGTCAGGGCCATGCTGGATCAGACATAATCTAGCAAAGATAAAGGTATGACCTTTTGATTAATTCAATTCCAACTGCTCTTGTTTTCAATGAATGTTCAGTGTGTTGATTCCTTTTCACAGAGCGCTCCCTCTAATACTCTCCTCATTGTTATCAAGCACAATGTCAACAAACTACCTTTATTTATGTATCTTTTTGAAATGGCAGCATGTTTAGAGAATGCTCTCACCACTTTTCCCTTGGCCGCCTAATCCTATCACTGCTGGGGACTGGCAATGTGTTGACAGAGAATAAGAGCACAGAAGACGGACAGAACATTAAGCTTCCAAGAGGAACGAGGATGGGCGGAGAAGGCGATAGCTGAGCATTGGTTTGAATGTGCTTTTGTGAGTGGAACTACATAAACCATGGGGGACCATAGCCTAATCTACAAAGCAGACATTCTTTTTTCTTTTTTTTTGGTACTGGGGATTGAACCCAGGGGCATTCTACCTCCGGGCTACACCCCAGCCCTATTTTTTATTCTTTATTTTGAAACAGTGTCTCACTAAGTGGCGGAGGGCCTCACTTAGTAGCTGAGGCTGGCAGTGAACCTGGATCCTCTGGTCTCAACCTCCTAAGTACTGGGATTACAAGCGTGCGCCACCATGCCTGGCTAAAGCAGACATTCTTGATGGTTGTATTCCAAGTTCTGGGCACACAGTAGGTGCTCAATAAGTATTCATTGAAGGGCTAAAAAAGTTAGCAAGGAGAGTACTCTGTCTGAATTTAGGAGGTCGACTTGTTTTTGTTCTTTGCTCTAATAATAATAGGACATCAATCAAAGGAGAAATTAATCAGTTTAGGTAGATTCATTTTAAAGTTTATTTTGTACAAAGAACATCAGGAAATTAATAATGTATTATACCCTTGTTTTTCTGCATCATCCATGCCTGAAGTGAGCATAGTCATTGAGGCTCTGCTATCCAAAACAGACATTAATATTTATGTGGCAGCAGCTACCAGAAGAGCAGACAGAGTGCCCTGGGGAAATAATTCACTTCCCCAGATCAGCCTTGCATCCCAGATCCTCCTCGGTGAAGAAATGTCCCAGAATATCTCATTTCTGAGCTTCACTTTAAACCTCTCGCGCTCTTGTTCGCTTTTCCCTCTCCCTCTGTTTTCCAGGGTCCCTGTTACTCTGCTAGGGCTCTTGTCCCTCTTCTAACTTTCAAGTGAGACAGGTGCCAATGAATGTGCTATTTTTTTTAATCAGCTGAAAAGTTGTCATAATCAAAGTATACATGTAATTTCCTTTATGGAGTAGATGTCTTTAGAAAGTGAGCTGTAATGACAGGTTGTTAAGTGTATGTTGGAAGAACAATAATGTATTTTTTAAGTGAATGGGGAGCTTCCTTTGTAAAAGAAAATAAATGAGTTTGGGTAAAATTTTAAAGTCCACCTACGGAAGCATTTAGTTGGAGCAGGGAGAAAAATCACCGTCTGCTTTTAAAAACTTGGATTTTCATGTTTTTGGAATTACCTAAAGCAGAAATATGTCTATAAAATAAACTAAGTTGTGGGGGCCTTTTGAGACTATCAGATGCAGCTTTTTATATTTTTCTTTTTATTTTTCCATCATCTTAAACTTTTTATCATTTCTTTAGAGTGAGTACATTTAAAAAGTCCTCTCATATAACTATTTTGAGTTGCATAATGCATTATTGTTAATTCCATTCACCCAGCTGTTCCATAGAACAGCAGAATTTATTTCTCCTTTTTAACTCTGGCATTGTATCTGTTGACTAACCTATTCCTATTCCTCCTTCTGGTAACCACTAGTCTTCTTTTAACATCCATGAGATCAACTTTTTAAGATTTCATTTATGAGTGAGATCATGCGGTACTTGTCTTCTGTTCCTGGCTTATCTCAGTTACCATAAAGTCTTCCAGGTCCATCCATGTTGTGGCAAATGACAGAATTTCATGCTTTTTTATGGCTGAATAGTATTCAATGAAGGCAGGAAACATTTTCTCTAACTTATTGCTATGTACACAGCACTTAAAGTAGTATTTAACACATAGGAACACTCGGTAAACACTTGTTGAGTGATTTAATAAATGATGATAAAACCAACTTTATACAAAGAATGAATAATTGACAGAGAACAAAATGTTTTAAAATAATCTTGATGGATTGGAAATATGAAGATCAAAATTTTATGGATATTGTAAAGACCTGGATTTCAATGAAAAAGTTAATTACATTAACTAGGAAAATACATGTTCTCATGTATAAGAAATCACCATGTTTTAATTGATCAGACATTTAATAGCTATTAACTTGAATAATATAAAAATGTTCACTTAGACTATACTTAAAGAGAAAGCTAATTTGTAACACCTGCACACAGTCCAGATTTTATTCTCTGTGGAGAAAAATAAAATCATATCTGAATACCTTCTGCTTTTTCCATGGGTCAAATTTATACTGAAATGAGGTACCAATTTAATTCTCTTCCTAAAAATTAACTGTCCTTAGCTTCCTAAGAGCATCCAATCATTTATTGGTAACTACCTCTCATATTTCTCCCTTCGTAGCATTACCAGTACCAATATACTTTTACTTTATTGATATTTTAATTGTAAGTATAATAAATCCAGAGAAAAGTATACACAACATAAATATGGAGTTTAACAATTTGTTGAAGATAAACAGTGGTGAATCTCCTAATATACTTTTTCCTTTCTGTGTTTACTCCTCATCTTCCAGAACTTTATTCAAGTTCTTTTTTTCCTTTTCATTAGTGTGTTACCTTTCTACATAAGGATTTCCCCAAAGTTGGTCCTTTAGGGAAAGATATACCTGCTCTTTAAGGGAGGGATCAAAGCACCTACTTCCTTCAAAGTCTGTCTCCAGGGCCTTGAACATTAAAAGAGCTCAATAAATATGTGTGTAATAGAGGGATGAATGAAAGTGGAGTTGTATCAATAGATGATAATGATGTAGGGATGCACAGGCCTCTGGATACCCCAAAACAATGTGATAGAATCATTGTAAGTGTTGAAACAGATGAGACATGCTGCATGATGATTAACCCCCCCTTCCCTATGTTTTAATGCTTAATTTACGAGTGGAACATTTGCTATTGAAATGTTAGACTTTGTGGAGATGCAATAATTAAAGTGAACCAGTTAATGAGGCTCAGAACGAGACAAGAACAAGGCTCTCATGGCATCTTTGCATCAACATCCCGGCCGGGCTGTGATAGATGTCCCCACACTGCAATAGACAAGGGATGCAATCAAGTGCCAAACTTTGAATGCCTACTGACTAATATGATAATTGGGAGAATAATATGCACTATTTCCTCTTTATTCTACTCTTCATGAACTGACCATTCTGATTATAAATTTCCCTGTGTCTGTAGAAAGGGAAAACATGCAGCCAGTCCTTAACCATGTCAAATGAGCCGCACCTAGAGCATCTCCATAGAGCACCACAGTTTCCTGATGCCAACATTGTACTCACTGTTTTAGAGCTACAGGAAGCCAAATAATCGAAACATATGCACTGATGTGCCACATAAGGGTAATAGTGTAAATTAAAATTTGATGAATTTTATTCCAAAGGAAAAAAATACTGGAAAAAAAAGTTATGTCTGCCCTAAAAATGTAAGAATTTGGGGCTGGAGTTGTAGACAAGTTGTAGAGCATGTGCTTGGCAGGCTTGAGACCCTAGGTTCAACTCTCAGCACCAAAATAACAACAACAATAAAAACATAAATATACATATATAATATATATGTAATATATTTATTTGTTGTTATGAATCTAAGAATTGCTTTGTGATTCAAAATCTCTTCACCAAATTCATAGCTCAAGGCAAAATTTCCATTCCCATTTCCTTTGGACTTATTTGCTCTTCTCATCTTGTGGTTCCTTATATTTTCCAAATTCCTCTACTAAAGGAATTTAGAAAGTTTGTTAATCTCTCAAATTTATTATTGATTTCTGTCTAAATGAAAATAAAACAGAAACAGAGAGGATCTCCAATGGGAATATTAAAGCGACTGAGTCCAGAAATAAGGATGCAGATTAAAATGGAAAATAAACTTAGACCTCATTTTAAATTAAACAGTGATCCAGTGTTAACTGATGTGAGTTCGATGTGGTCCTTTATTTAGTAATTAGGTTATGAAAAATACTGAGCTGCAGGTTCTGGCTCAAATTCAGGCAGGCGCTGTCTCAGGGTGCAGAACTTAGAGCTTAAACTTAGAGCTTGGACCAGTCATAGTGGCTGTGTCTGTTAAATGTCACCATGTTGCAAACCACTCCACATTCTAATGGTTTAAAACAATGTCAAACTTTTCCTTCAAGAGGTATCAGGATGTCTGGGTGTGCTGCTAGTCAGTGGTACTGAGTCGTGGCACCTTCAAATTAGCTAGGTCACTTTGATGATTTTAGGTGGACTCCTACCGTGACCTCAGATGGACAACTGGGCCTACTCAGCTCTGCCCCATGAGGTAGCTCCTCTTCCAGCATGGCAACTGTTCTTGTTCTTGGGATGAAGGCAGAAAGCCCATGCATCCCTGATCTCTCAGAACTAGGCTTGGAGCTGGCATTCCGCACTTTTACTTCTTCCACATTCTATCGGCAAAAATGGGTCAAAAGGGTAGTCAAGTCAAGGGGTGGAAAAATAAAATCCACTGCTTGAAGGAGGAAGCTTCAGAATCACACTGGAAAGAGTGTGGGCAGAGGAAAGGGTGAAGACTTGGGGCCACATGGTCGTTTTATTTGGGGACAGGCAGGAACACAGGCACCCAGAATTTGACTTCAAATCAACTCAACTAAGAAAATGCAGTTTACCAAGTAAGAAAGGTGCAGGAAGCAAGGGTCACAGAAATCCCACCCACCATTCAGGCAAATATATCTTTGGGATCGTAAAGAGAAGCTTCAACTTGGGAACCAGCAGAGCTGGTTCTTGGTCAGCACTGAGGAACCTGGGAAGGTAGTTTAAGTAGTGCCTAATGCTAGTGCTAAGCCCTGCCTTTCCATCAGGCTGGGCTGGGCCTTTAGGTAGAGAATGAAGTTGGAAGTTCTTAATAAACTATGTTTTACTGCAAAAAGAAAAAAGTTTTGGCTCACTTTGAGGACTTTGGATGCCCAGAACTGTTCTCTTTTTAGAAATCCAATAATTCCAATAATTTCAAAACCACCTTTTTATTTGACTCTAATCAGTTCTTGCTTCCCTTCTGGCAAAATCCCCCTGGTCTCCTTTACTACGTATACAATGACTCATTGTTGTGTTCTCAGCTTAGGTACATCTGGCTGAGAGCAAATATTCAATAGTGAAAAGAAATGAGAGCCGGGCTCAGCCATTCTCCCCTGATTACATGATGACTCAGGAGGACACCCACCAGTAGTTTTATTCATTACTGGATATTAAAATCAAAGGCCTTTAATATGCAGCAACAGAGTTGTCCAAATTGAAGCCCATCTGTGCATTCTTGTAGAAGTTTTCATAGCATGATACATAGGCAATTTTAATAAACTTATTATTTTTTCAGTCTGCCCTAAAGGACTGAATAAAACTTCGGCATTATCTTGCTGCCTCTTGAGAAGCACTTTTGCTCTTTTCTCAATCCTGATATTTTAAGACTAAATTGGACTCACCATGGAGGATGCAGTCAACAACTTTAAAGAGCCACCTGCTGCTCTAAAGCAGCCCAGAGAGCCTGGTCAAGGACAGAGGTCCTTTTCCTGCCTCTTACCTATCCACAGACTTCTGATAGATCCATCAGCCCTGATATTTTTTCTGGTCAGAACCAGATGAAATTTCCAGTAACTCTGTCCTCAAAACCTCTGCCTTTGTGGTTTGTCTTGCTTTCTCTTATAAATATTAGTGAAGGGAGCATTAGAAATGGGAAATACAGTCTGAGTGGACTTCCAATATGTGGTTCTTCAGACATATAAAGAAACTTCAGAAGCAAAAAAATTGCGCCGCTAATGGTGCCTGCACTTCAATTGCTTTCAATCAGAAAATGTAGAGAGCTGCTCAGTCCCTTCCTCTACCCACTCACCAGCTTTCTCTTAGTTCACATCCCATCTCTGGTACGAGGACATCCTCCCCGAGTCTTTCATGGATTCGGGGTAGAAACAAGAGGTTGCAATAGAAAACAGATCCCCAAAAAGCCAGACAGATCTGAGTTTGAGTCTTAGACAAGCTCCTTAAATCTCTCCAAGCTGGGTTCTCGTCATACTCAGATGACATTTACAGTTGGCTCTCCTTCATGAGGTTGCTGTGAGAAGGAAAGGAGCTAGGACATGTCCCAGTTTCACATTAAGCATTCAACACAAATAGAATTATTATTATTATTATTACTACTAGTAGAATAGGGAACTAACTATATCTTGAGGTCTGTCTTAAAGACAAACAGAATATAACACCAGCTAGCACAGCACAGACCATTGGTCAAGCACCATTAAAAAACATTGTATAGATATGAATTCATTTCATGTCAACTTAATGCAAGTTCTTATTTAATGCATTTGTGTGTGTATCATTCACAACAACGCTATGAGGGAAATACTCTTATGATTCCTGTCTTACACATGAGGACACTAAGCTCCAGCTGAGCTCAAACAGCCAACCAGCCGCAGAGTCAAAACTCCAACCTAGGAAGTCTGGTTCCTGCTTTTCTTCTAACCACCGTGTTTTATGGCTTCTAGTAAGAAATTGCCTTTAGATAGGAAGAATGCCACAGTTATAAGAGATTTTTTTATGATGGTTGCATAGCTCTAATTAGGTGTATGGCCTGTTGACAGACTTGGGTGGGTATTTCAAAATGTTTTCTCTTCCTCCTTTGGAATATCAACTCCTCAGGGGCAGAGACAATGTGTATTGTTTCCTTATGCTGAGCACAGCTTTCTGTGAGCCGCAGGGCCATGGCAGGTCTTATTGTCTGGCTCCTTGTTTCATTTTCCCATAGGACTTCTAGGGATCATAAGTGCGTCCCAGGAGCTGAGAATTAAAAAAAATACCAGCAATTTGGCCTTCTCCACCCCCCTTGTAAAATTCTCATTAAACTTCCAAGACAGCAAAGCACTTGTCCAGGTAAAGAAATCCCTGCACTCTGGAGAAGAGCACTCCTTTCTGGAAACTTCTGAAATGATGGCCTCCGTAGCTACCAGCCTCCTACCTGGTGGAGAGCTCCTCTTGCCAGAGCCAGTAGTGGGTTCCCCGGGGCCAAAGCTTCGATGCCTCTGATTTCTGATCAGTTAGAACCTGCTGGAAGGGTAGCCAGAGAGTCCTGAGAGAAGAAAGCACCAAGCAGTCTGTGTCTGATCAGTAGAATGCCTTTCATTTGGAGATTTTTGGAAGCATTTTAAAATTTTATTTTGTAGGCAAGCAAAGTGTTGTTCTTAGAGAAAGCTGTGGCTACTGCAGGAGGCTGCCTAAGATACATTAGTTAAACAGGTAAAGGGTTTGATATTAAAACACATACCTTGCCATTGACTATCCACATAGCTCTACGTAAAATAAAACCTGTGATAAAATTGATTTAATATTTCAAGAAGCAATCTTTTTCCATTTCCAACTTTTTATTATAAAACAGAACATTTGTGAAGCAAAGTATATTTTTAGCCACTGAAGGTGATATTTAAAGCCTGTTTGGGCTGTCCTGCTTAACAGTCAGAGAAAGGCGGGTTCAAATCCAGGCTCCAATCTTACTAGGTGCCTGATTCTACTGAAGTCAATTAGCTCTCTCTTCAGTTTCCTCAACTATAAAATAGGGCCAATTTTATTTCTACCTCTCAGAGTTGTTTGGGGGATTCATTCAGATATGATGTATAAAGCACTTAGCATTTAGTAGCTACTCAATTAATGCATGCTATTATATTGTCTGACATTTAGACCTTGATCACTCAAGAATATAAACACCATGAGGATTTGCTGATATATTATTGAGAAGACCAGGGTACATAGTAGTAATTCAAAAAATTTTTTGAATCCATAAGGGTTTGAAACAATTTGGGAAACTTTGAGCTTTATGCCAGGCTTGTAGGCAGGAGTAGATTCTATTCTATATTAGCTAAAGAGATACAAAGTTACTGTGTAGAGTTATATGTTAGTGTCACTTCAGAGCTAGTTTTTAGTTCACATCCTCTGTTACTTTTGCCCTTTATGCCTTTTTCCCTCACTCTTTATTTCTGGTTCTTTTTTGCATTTCTTATTGATTTAGTGTTTATAAATGACGAGCCTATATCCTGCTGTAAGGTTGGTGGCCCTGTTTTTTCTAGTTGACTCTCTTTTCACAAATGTTAATGTCAGAAACTTCTGGGTCTGAGGGAGACTGGTTCACTTTCCTACAGTTGGAATATTTCAGTTTAGTGAGTCTGTGGGAAAAGAGAGCGAGGTATAATGTAATTCTTGTGTCTTTCTGCTATGATCTTTGAATCACAGGTACTCCAGAGGACAGTCTGAAATAGAATGTGGATATCTCAGCAAAGCAAAATCCTTCAAAAAGGGTTACATAAGTCCCCAATAATTGTGAAAGATGTATTTACCCATCAGCCTGAAGTTGCTCTTGCAATACAAAGACTGGAAATCTGATTTCTGAGGGGAGAGAGAGAGAGAGAGAGAGAGAGCAAGCATGCGCAAGAACTAGCATGTATATGGGGGGTTAGTGGGATGGAGTTAGAAGGCAATCACACGGAGAGTGTTGTGTGCATATATGAATGTATCACTTTGAATCTACTTATGATGTATAATTATGTTGCAGCAATAAAATTCTAAAGAGAGAGAGGGAGATTGGTATCTATGTAGAATTTTTATTTAAAAGTTCTATAGGTCAGATATTAATTGAAATTTGTAACAGTTCTATTAGGAAATCACACACCTGTCTCATTTAGGTAGGGTCTGGCTTAGCTCTCATGAAATGAGTTTAAATCTGAGCCTGATTTACTAATGAAAGTGACCTGAATCCTTAAGTTAACTGGGCTGCCCTGACTCAAAGAGAACCTCTCAGTCCAGACTTTAAGAGCCCATCATATGCTAGAATCATTTTTCATTTTAGCCTGGTACCCAAGTGGGGAAGGAACCTTAAGACATAATCCTTACTTTGAAGCTATTTACACTCTGATTATACCACAAACCTAATATATGTTCAAGAATTAGAGGAGAGCTAAGTGAGATTCACTGGGTTCTAAGGTGAAACAACCACAGAGAGCTCTGTAGGCCAAGCAGCAGGAAAGGAATGTATGGACAAGGTAGAATTTGAATCGGGACTTGAGAGCAGACAGGACTGAGAAGACAAAGGGAAAGAAGGTTTACAATCCGGTAGCAAGAATTCTATAAAGAAGTGAGTCCCAGAAGAGTGGAGGAGAGTGGTGGAAAGTTTCAACGTGAATGGAATAGGCATTTTTTTCAGCAGGGAAATGATATGTTGAAAGCTTATTTATTCTGCAAATAGGAATTGAGCACCTGCTTTGGGCAAACCATTGCACCTGCTGAATGAGTTAGACTCTTCTAGAAAAGCTTAGATTTGATCAGAACCTGTTTAAGAAGTCTTGTTTGAGAAAGATGTACGTGAATGGTTACATGGGTTTTATTTCTTTACTTATTTTATGAGCATTTCAGCAAGGTTTGGGAGAAAGTTTTATTATTAAGTTAGATGTAAACCCTCCGAAAGCCTTCATTAAAAATCCTTCTGCTCCGCTCTTGGTTCAAATCCACTTCAAACTCAATTGCAGCCCTTGTTGGCACAAAAATATCCGTGGTTCAGAAAAATGTCTCCAAAGACCAGCATTTAATTCTGTCCATTTCCAGAGTTCGTGATATGCATTCTGAGGGTGGATCTAATTTCTGGATTTAGATCCTCTTACCCTGACACTCTTATTTTTTTAGAGACATTTGAGGTGCTCATTCCTGATTCTGGCTATGACCTGCCCAGATATCTTACCCAAAAGCAGACACTAACATCTGTTGTTTTCACTTGGGATGTCTCAGATTGCAAGACCCATATTACTTGTCAAGATTGAACAAGTGACTCACTGTGTTTATCTTTCTGCTAGCTTCCGAAGTTATGTTGCTCATATTGAAATGTCAGTTGCTTGACCTTTAGATGCACAAGGGAGTTTCGGAGGATATTCCAAGCATTTGAAAGCAAGTGGTGAAAATGTGGTACTGGAAGGAAACATACCTTGCAGTTGAACAGTCCTCGAGGTTAATATAGTACTATATTAAAACAGCACTCTTTCTTCCTGAAGGTTTATTTGTGCAAATTTAGAGTGCAGTGTAGGTTAATGTAATTATTCCTTGGAATTGCTGAATTTTGAGTGGTAAGTGGCTCAGAGATAAGTTATTTTCTTTGTGCTATATAGTTTTGGACTCCTTAGGTCCATGAACTTGGAAAAGTGTCCTTTAGTCTGCTATGAAGAATGTCACTTTCTCAGGAATGCTCAGGACTCGGGACAGTATTATTTCAGCAACATCTTGATGAATAGGAAAACATTTATACATCCCACAAACTTGAACTAATTAAAATGAACACTATTGTGACCAGGTAAAAGGCAAATGCAATTTTAAATAGCAATTAGCAAAATTTATATTCCAGGGTAAAAGTGAATATGGTCAAGGAAATGAGGCTTATCAGGTCTTTCCACTTGCCTCACAAATCTTCTATGAATTAATAACCGCTGACATTTTTATGAAACAATGTCATTCTCAGCACAAGACTCCACTCTCTGCATTATGCCCACCTTTGTGAATGCTTACCTTAAAGTGAGAGGAATTAAAAAGACTCTTCCTAGCACTCTTCGAACAATTACCAGGGAAACAGCAGAGGCAAATGGAGGCCCAGCCTATTCTGCCCTGCAGAATTCTGGCAATTGACATAAAAGCAATATGAGTACATTGAGAAGAAAATCTAAATGCCAAATAATTACAGAGAATCCAAACTAGATGAATTATCCGAGAAGACTCTGAATTGGAAAAACAGGCTTTGTGACAGTCATTACCTGTTAAAAGTCTCTTATTAGATTAAGATAACACAATCTGAATGCTCTATATCCACTAAGGCCCAATAAAACACCATGAAAGTAGAACAATGTAAAACTTATTTGTCCATTAGTGGAGCAGCACTTTGAGGCAAAAGTGTGCCTCTGAATATTTCTTTTTCTAAGCAAGAGCGAGAAACTTGCATTTGAAGTTTGAAACTCTTTTAGCAATCAAAGGTTCTCATCCAAGAACTTTGCTCTAGTTAAATATTATTTATTAATCAGAATAAATTATGCATTCAGTATTATCTTCAGACTCTCTCTAAATTAGTTTGACCTATTCGGAGAGTCTTTTAGGACTTTGGTGATAAAGTGAACTCTAGAGACCAAAACCACAAGGACTTCCCTCCAAAGACTTCACAGGTCTTCTCACATGTGAGAGGAGTTCCATCCAGCACCCTTGACTCCAGAAAGAGAAACTCGAACATCTAAGCAAAGAAAAAAGTTGCCTGCTGATATTCTATGGGTGGTAGTAATGGAAAGAGTAATCATTGTAAAATGAGTCAACAAGAACTGAAGCCTCCCAACCTTTGATTGTACTTGAAAATGATCGTAATGAACGACACTTGTGTAAGAATTTACAGATAGTTTTTCCTAAATACTACTTATCAGTTACTTTTATATTCAAAGCAGCCATTGAGGTATGGGAATCACATACCATTGCACAATTTTAACAGATCAATAAACTTGGGTCAAGGGAGACAAAGTGACTTGCTTGAGACCAAGCACTTAATGGCAGGCAGGATTCGAATTCTCACTTTCCTGGCTCAGAGTCAGAAGTTTTTCTGTGATAATAGGTCTTGTGTCTACCCATCCTAACAACTCTACTCTATCTCTGTTTCTACAGAGGAAGTACTAGTGCCTTTAAGGTGCCACGCACCTCCATAGGTAGGTGTGCATGTGTGCATGCCTAAATAAATGTCCATGTGCCCAGAGACTTTCTTTGAATGCTGTTCCGCGGGTCACAGAGTCACACTGTCATCATTTTAGTCAGGTCCTTGTGCGGATTGCAATTTTTAGTCTTGTTTCTGATATGGGAAATGTGGCCCCATCTTCATTTGGAGCTACGTGGGTGCTTTACTGTTCCTCCTCCTCTATGCTCAGAGGAAAGGGTTCTTCTGTAATGTACACTGATGCTCGTAGACTGCTCTGAAAACTCTCACCACAGCGGGGCGTGGTGGCACACGCTTGTAATCTCAGTACCTGGGAGACTGAAACAAAAGAATCACCGGTTCGTGGCCAGCCTCCACAACTTAATGAGACCCTGTTTCAAAATAAAAAGAATAAAATAGGGCTGGGGGTGTAGCTCAGAGGTAGAATGCCCCTGGGTTCTATCCCCAGTACCACACACACAAAAAAAGAAAACTCACCTGGGCGTGATGGCATACCTGCTTGTAATCCCAGTACTTTGGAGGCTGAGACAGGAGGATCGCAGGTTCGAGACCAGCCTTGGCTACTTAATGAGGCTCTTTGCAACTTAGTGAGACCCTGTTTCAAAATAAAAGAATAAAAAAAAAATTGGGCTGTGGGTGGAGCTCAGAGGTAGAATGCGCCTGGGTTCAATCCCCAATACCACACACACACACACAAAAAACTCTCACCACAAGGATTCTTAGCTGAAAGTGCTCAGACAGCTGTGCTTTGGGGAGTCTACAAAACTACTAAAATTATATGTGGAGTTTCCCAGTATGTGCATAAGGGTGTTTTTCTGGGGAAAGTCATCAGATCATCAGATTTGTGACTTAAAAAGGTTTGATTAGAAATAACTGCTTTCTTTTTTTTTTTTTTTGCGGTACCAGGGATTGAACCCAGGGGCATTTTACCTCTAAGCTACATCCCTAGCCCTATTTTTTTTTTTATACTTTATTTTGAAACCGGGTCTCACGAAGTTGCGGAGGGCCTCTCTAAGTAGCTGAGGCTGGCTGCGAACCCGGATCCTCCGGTCTCCGCCTTCCAAGTACTGGGATTACAAGCGTGCGCCACCACGCCCGGCCTGAAGTAATTGCTTTCTGTTTTGTTTCTTTGAGCATTTAGCAGAAAATGTGCCCCAAATCTGTTGTTCCTATTTGCAAATAGGAAAATCCTAGGAATTTTATTAGGAAGTTGGGTTTTCTAACATGTGAAACCATTATTGCTACCTCATGAGGAGTGATACCAGAATGATATCCATAAAGATTAAGTTTGTAGAAGACAGACACATGAAAATGGCAAAATATGTTAATATAGATATAGCTCATGAAAAAGATGCCTACCAAGACAGAGGACCTTGGGATTTTGCTTTCGGTTGAGTTTCTAACATCTTCAAATCTTTAATTTGAGGATTTACATCAAGAGGCAGTCTGCTTTAGCAGAAGGATACAGGCTTTGGAACAAGACAAATTTAACTTTTGTCCCTTATTATCTGCTTAACTTTGTACTAGTTGTTTACTCTATTTTTTATTATTTTAGTCATCATTTTATTTTATTAATTATTTTTATTAATTATTTTATTTATTATTATTTTTAGTCATTTTCTCATCTGTCAAATTGCCAGATTATTGTAAGAATTGAAGAAAACATTTAATTTAACTTGAAAACTATCTGGAACCCACTAAGTGGAACTTACTATTTTTAATGGAAAGGGATCTGTGATTTTATGCAGGTCGTAAATGGCTTGAAATATTTACTTAAACATCTTTTAGAATAGCTATGAAATCCTGAGCAAATATTCTAACAAACCTGAGTTTTTACCCAATGATTTCAACTAGAAAAAGAAAACTATTTTGAAAAACCCCACAGCTTTGGTAATTATTAAAGGGTAATCTTAATCCTTTAGAAGGAATAGGTTGGGTATAAAAAAGGACTGGTCATTTTGCAGGAGTGGATTGAGTACAATAAAATACTGAATTCCCAGAGCAACTTGGGAACTTTGGGGCAGTATCACAATGGGGCTTACCCTCAGGTTTCTCCCTCTCCCTTTTTTTTAAATTTTTTCAGAACCCCTCCAATGAGGATGACTTAGGAACAACACTGAAGCCAGATCTGGAATTATTCTGGGACATCACCATGTCTGATGACTGGAGGAGAACAGAAGCAATTTTTTGGAGCTTTAGAGATGTGAGAAGCAAAGGACACTATTTCTCCTTTTTCTTTTGGTCTGTAATTTCTCAGGGAAGATGTTAAATGTATCCACCGAACTTTGGACTTTCAAATTTTGGTTGTAAACTGTTTCCTTACATGCTGATCGTGATTCTGATTTTACCAGTTGTAGGGATTGGACCTAATATCACAGGACCACTACTTCTCTAGCTTCTGTGCAGGCTTCTTGTCTAGCTACGCACAAAGGAAGGGCAGAAAAATAAGTGCTCAGCTGCTTATGAAAACAAAGCCTTAGCCCTTAATTCAGTTATCAGAGCCCCGGCAGCATGTTAAGGCAATTGGCCTTAACATATAATCTATTTTTCTTTATCTAAGAATATTATCTATTTTTCTTTATCTCCCAACTGTTTCCCAGTACCATTAGGTTCCTACACCAAGGTTTTCTGAGAAATAAAGCAATTATATTAATGTTGTCAATCACTGTGGCCAGACTGATCAATAAAAATAATGTTAACCTTACTAATTAATTGCTAGCAATCACCTAACTAACTTGAAGAAACTATTAGTTGCACAAAACTGAATAAGGAAATGCTCTAAGTGATGTTTGTCATGTGCTATTTAAAAAGTAAAATATTTCAGTTTTTCTCTGTAATAGAATTTTTCAGCTCTAAGTAAAAGCAGCAGCCTTTTCTATTTGGTTTTTAGATAGGATTATATGTTTTTTTATTCTAATTATCATTTAAGGCTGCTGCCCACACATATATCTGGAATGGTCACTACAGATGTACCATTTGGGTAAAAGTTACTTGGATAATTGTGGTCTGATAGGGAGTTAGGTAGAGACAACCCTTTCTCAGTCCCCATTGTGACTGAATAGTCACCTGGATCACCCTGGTTGAGGGGTTTCTAGTTTGTTTGTTTATTTATTTATTTATTTATTTATTTATTTATTGTGATATTGGGGATGGAGCCCAGGGGCATTCTATCTCCAAGCTATACCCCCAGCTCTATTTTTTATTATTTATTTTGAAACAGGGTCTCACTAAGTTGCAGAGGGCCTCAATAAGTAGCTAAGGCTGGCCACAAACCTGAGATCCTCCTGTCTCCGCCTCCCAAGTACTGAGATTACAAACTTGCACCACCACACCTGGCTGAGGGGTTTCTCTTTTAATAAGAACTGAATTGGCTTTTTTGCTAGAGATTTTTGAGAAACAAAGGAATTAAATATTTCTGAAAATTCATGAATTGTATTGAGAGGATCAGAAATTAAATTTTATTGTATCTTTCACTCATTGCATTATTGTTCTACAGGTTTAAGATGTCATGAGCTAGTAGTCAGGTTGAAGCACTACTTGGAAAGGGGACTTTGGCTTCTTGACTGGAATTGTCAAATTTATGGTGGGAGTTTATTTTTCTGGAACTACGGGGCACTTTGGGTAATCAAAAATTCACATGGTATCTCCATCATGGTAATTTATTTATTTATTTATTTATTTATTTATTTATTTATTTATTGTGGTACCAGGGATTGAACCCAGGGGCATTCTACCTCCGCGCTACACCCCCAGCCCTATTTTTTTATACTTTATTTTGAAACCGGGTCTCACGAAGTTGCAGAGGGCCTCACTAGGTAGGGAGAGAGAGAAAGACAGAGAGAGAGACAGGGAGAGAGAGAGAGAGAGAGAGAGCTGAGGCTGGCTGCGAACCTGGATCCTCCGGTCTCTGCCTCCCAAAGTACTGGGATTACGAGCATGCGCCACCACGCCTGGCTCATCATGGTGATTTTAAAAAAAATTTAATAAAAAATTATATAAGGAGTGAGTTTAAAATGCAGATTTCTGAGCTGACCCACTAGAGATTCTAGTTTAGTAGGTTAAGTGGAAACAAGTATATGCATTTTGAAGCCAGGCATGGTGGCACATGGCTATAATCCCAGTACTTGAGAGGCTGAGAGAGAGAATTAAGAATCGCAGGTTCAAGGCCAGCCTCAGTAACTTAGCAAGACCCTCAAAAGCTTAGTGAGACCCTGTTTCAAAATGAAAAATAAAAAGGGCTGAGGGTGTAGCTCAGAGGTAGAATGCCCTTGGGTTTAATCCCTAGTAGCAAAAAAAAAAAAAAAAGATTCTGTATTTTAAATAAGTATCCAGGAGATTTCTTTGCATGGGGATTGTGGTCCATACTGCAAGAATCATGACTATGTTTCTGGAATCCAGAGCTCAGTTCCTTCCAGACATTGAGCTTTCTGACCCATCTCCAATTCTAAATTCCAAGCTCCAGGCTCCGCTGAGTACTAAGTCTCCAGGGGACTGGGGTGACATGGGTAGCAGCTCCTTCAGGAGGTGGTCATGTGGGGTGGGGTGATAGTAGCCACCACAGCCAGTTAAATGTGGATAACTCCCAAACTAAGTGTCAGGGTGGTGATGGCCGGAACGGCAGGCCTCTGGCATTTGTAGGCTTAACGTTCACGGTTTTGACAGTATGCAAGTGATCTCATGAGTACTTCAAATATTCATCTGTTACTTTGTGAAGACAAGAAATGGGATCCATGCCTTAGAAAGCTGGTGTGTAAACAGCAGTGTCTAAGCTAGACGTGAGAAAAGCCCACCACACAGCCTCCACATCTCAACAATTTTTTGCTGTTGTCTATTTTCTCAGACTCAGTCTTCTCTATTGATAAGAACTTGACTTTTCAGTGTCTACCCAAGGAAGAGAGTGGCTCGTTTTTTATTTTATTTTGTTTTCATTTAACGGTTCTGAAATAAAAGCCAGTGCTCTGTGCAATCATGCTGGACAACTACCTAGGATTTTATGAGATTCTCAGGATCTGGGCCTTGCAAATATTCCTATTCATATACTGTATTTACTATTTCTGTTTTTATATCAGGCTAGTGAGGGAGCACAAAAGTGACAAAGTAGCTGTTGAGTTCTAATTCTCCTGAGAGGGAATAGAAATTAAAATGTAATGTTAAATCAGGGAAAAGATGGATAGAATCTTTCAAATGTGCTCTGTATGATGACAGTGATATTATTAACTGTCAGTGGTAGAAGAGCAAAGTTTGAATAATTTTATTTCTCTTTTTCCCCACAAATTAAAACCAAAATACCCCATTGGTTCTTTTTCAAATTAAAAATTATGAGACTTTGAGTAGGCACAAGGGAGTAGGCAGAAGAGAGTGTTGCTGGCAAGTAAATTGTATTTGTATGCCGACAATGAAGATCTGCCTGTTTTTCTCATTCTTGCATAATTAGAAATGCCATGGCCTGACTTGAGTGGTTTTGTTTTTGTTTTTATTTTTTTGGTGGTACTGGGGATTGAACCCAGGAATGCTCTATCTCAAAGCTACACTCCCAGCCCTATTTTACTTTTTTATTTTGAAACAGGGTCTTGATAAGTTGCTGAGGGCCTCCCTAAGTTGCTGAGGCTGGCTTCGAATGTGTGGTCCTCCTATCTTAGCCTCCCAAGTCCTGGGGTTATAGGCATGTGCCACCAAGCCTGGATGTTTTAATTTTTGTCTTTGATTGGTGGATAGCAATTACACAGAATAGTGGGTTTCATTGTGGGATATTCATACATGAATATAACATACTTTCATTCCCCAGTTCCTCCTCTTGTTCTCCCCTCATCCTTTCTCTACCCCCTTTTATTTTCATAAGTTCCCCTTTTTTTCTCTCTCTCTAGCTTCCACATATGAGAGAAAACATATGGCCTTTGACTTTCTGAGTCTAGCTAATTTCACTTAACATGATGTTTTCCAGTTCCATCCACTTTCCTTCAAATGACATAATATCATTCTTCTTTATAGTTGAGTAAAACTCCATTGTGTATATATACTACATTTTCTTTATCTTTTTTTTTTTGCAGTACCGGGGATTGAACCCAGGGGTGTTCTACCTCCGCGCTACACCCCCAGCCCTATTTTTTTATACTTTATTTTGAAACCGGGTCTCACGAAGTTGTGGAGGGCCTCACTAAGTAGAGAGAGAGAGAGAGAGAGAGAGAGAGAGAGAGAGAGAGACAGCGAGAGAGAGAGAGAGAGAGAGAGAGAGCTGAGGCTGGCCGCAAACCTGGTTCATCTGTTGATGGACACCTAGGCTGGTTCTATAACTTGTTGTGAATTGTGCTGTTATACCAAGGAGTAATAGAGTTGGTTGGTTCCAATATGATGGTTCCATTCTTTGGCATTTATGGAACCTCTATACTGATTTCTATAGTGGCTATACTAATCTACATTGCCACCAACATATTCTTTTTTTTTTTTTTTGCAGTACTGGGGATTGAACCCAGGGGCATTCTACCTCTGAGCTACACCCCCAGCCCTATTTTTTTATTCTTTATTTTGAAACAGGGTCTCACTAAGTTGCAGAGGGCCTCACTAAGTAGCTGAGGCTAGTCGCGAACCCGGATCCTCCAGTCTCAGTCTCCCAGGTACTGGGATTACATGTGTTCACCACCACGCCTGGCCACCAACATATTCTTGATGATTGCCATTCTATCTTATTCTATCAATATTCTTTTATTATTATTTTATTTTATTAGATATTTTATTCTAACTAACAATATTCTTGATGATTGCCATTCTAACTAGAATGAGATGAAATCTCAGTGTAGTTTTGTTTACATGAGGATTAGCTTAATAAATATTATGATAAATATTGCCTACTCTATGCAAGGTACTGAATGAGTTACCAAATTTAACATTTATATTCCTGCAAGGAGTTTACAACAGGGGAAGAAACATGGGTGCTATTCATTGTAATCTAAAGCAAAAGGCAGAGGTAGTATTAACAATGTAAAACAATCAGTAGGACAAAACCAAGAGGCAATCAGAGTCTGGCATGGTGGCCCACTCCTGTAATCCAGTACTTGGAAGGCTGAGACAGGAGGATCACAAAAACCTCAAAAACTTAGTGAGACTCTGATTCAAAATAAAATAGGGCTGGGGGTATAGCACAGAGGTAGAATGCCCCTGGGTTTAATCCTCAGTAAAGCACACACACACACACACACACACACACACACACACACACACGACAATCGGAATGAACATGGCTCTAATCACATGAATACCAGTGGCCAGCAAGTGTTCCACTTGTATGGCTGTATGCTGGCTGGAGGTGTGCACCAGTGGAAGCTGAGAAATGCTGTAGGAGAAGGCCAGACTGTGAATTCAAAAGAGAAAAGTCCCTTCCAGTTTAGGGGATCTGGAGAAAATATTTGGGGCATTAAGAAATGGGTAGGATTTGAATAAAAGTTAAACACAGGAAACTGCTTGAATTAAAAAGAAAACACCAATTCAGAGATGTTTAGGAAATGTTCAAGGTTCAGCTGAGTGTCTCAACTCAGTTTGCTGAATCAAGGGACATTGGCGATAGACTATGGGTTTGAGGGCTCCGTTGAGGATTATAGGAGGAATCCTGGTGTGCTGAAGACCAAGACAGCCCTGGAGAAAGGAGTGGGATTGTCTGGATCAAAGGGAAGGGGCAGAGTATGACAGATACTCCACCTGTTCATGTCTCCATAGGCTTTGGGGTGGCAGGAGGGAGAGAAAACCTGAACAGAAGATTGAACTATTGGGTTTGTGACCCTCTAGGCATGAGGGTCTGCATTAGAAAGAGGAAAAAAAAAATCAGAAAGTCAGGCATGTGGCTCATGCCTGTAATCTGAGACAGGAGAATCATAAGTTTAAGGCCAGCCTCAGTAACTCAGCGAGACCCTCTTTCAAAATAAAAAAGTACAAAGGGCTGGGATGTAAGAGGTAGCATGCCCTTGAGTTCAATCCCCAGTACCCCCCCCACACACACACACACAAGGAAAAAAAGAGAAAGGAAAGAAAGAAAGAAAGAAGCCTCTAGATTAAATCTGAAAGTTTCTTTTAAAAAATCAGAAATGACAGTATTATTTTGCCTATAAGAAGCAGGATGGGAGCTTAGATCAGAGATCTGACAATTATGGCAATAAAAAAAATCACATTTTCTGCACATCTGGATTTGTGATGGGGAAATCCACACCTGAGAAACATCTAAAGCATGTACTTAGTAAAAGATGGGTATTATTAGCAGCTGGCAACACCTGAAAATCTTCAAGTGTCCAAATTAAACTTTCCTTTTGCCAACTAAACTCTTCTCTATCTGTTTCTTTTGGAGATAGGAAAAAAAAAACAGTCCTCATTTCAGCCTCTCTGTCTCTTTTTCTTGTTCAGGGCAATTCTTCTTTTTCTCCTCTATCTCCCTATTTGTCAAAAACCTCATCCATTTCAGCTTATCTACACCGAATGATCTTCAAACTTGACCCTAAAAGATTCCAATGCAACACTGAAAAAAGATGGGGATGGCATTTCAGAGGATATATACTGTATTCACCTAGTACAATGATCCCCCATTTAATAAAAATGAAAATCAAATTGGGAGGGAACATTGCAGACTTCCATTTGACTGTTAAGTCCCAGAGTCAGTCCTGACCCATCTCGAATTCCAAGTATGCACATAATCTTTTTGTTGTTGTTGCATTAATGGGATTGAACCCAGGACCTCGAGCATGTCAGGCAAGTGTTCTATTACTGAGCTACATCCCCAGCCCTATTTATTTTATTCTGAAACAAGGTCTTGCTAAGTTGCCCACACTGGCTTCAAATTTAGGACCCTCCTGCCTCAGCCTCCCAAGTAGCTGGGATTACAGGCGCATGCCACCACATCCGGCTGTGTGTATATATGTTTTTTTTTTAATGATGTTTATAATGGGAAGCTTTCTTTATGCCTTCTAGTCTGAGTTGCTACTCCTTGAGCCACCAATCTAAACACCCACTTCTGGTGTGAATGGGTCATCGTGCATTCCAGGCTGCTAGGTCTTTGGTGAATTCACAGATGTTTCTTCAGTGGCAAAAGAAATCTTGCAATTTGGGAAAGTTGTGTGAAAATGCAACTCCAGTGTTCCCATCATGTGGAAAGATTTTATTTTTAGTTCCTTTTGACAGATCAAGAAGAATTCCAACCCTTCCCCCACAGGATTTCTGACTGTTGATGCCCAAGAAAGAGTGAGGGAAATATTGTTCTTTTGTTAGGGGACAGGGACGAGTCATCTGACCTGCTGGTACCTTGACATCAGGGCACCTGCTCACTGCAGTGTCATGCTCTACTCCCTTCCTTAAGAAGGGCCACAGTGAATGACCCTGGAGACACAGGCACATGGCTTCCATCAGCAAACAGTGGGGAACACCTTCTACTTCGCTTTCATATGTGCTGCAGAACCCAGGATCGCACACATTTGGCCTTGGAAACACTCTTGGGTACAGGGGAGAGAATATGCAGGACTAGAGTTCACTTGCCTCCGTGCCTTAGTGATCAAGCTGCGCTTTGGAGCCTGAGCACCAGGTCTGGAAATCAAACGAGACTATTGCTGCCATTTATCATCAAAGCAAGAAAAGTCAACTCTGTGTTTTTGTCATAGTTTGTGGCCCACTTTTGAGGACTAAATGGTTGGTTCCTAGTGATTAAAATATACAGGGATCTTTGCTAATCATAAATTCTGCAGGTGGTTGGACAGCTGAATGTAATATTACCTGTTTAGGGCAATACTCTGGGGGAAAGATAAAAAGAGAAAACAGAAGATGACCAGCATCTTGCCTTTATAGCCTTTATTTATTATTCTAAATTCCCCTCTTAATTTCTGGAGTGGGCTGCTTCTTCACTTTGCTATCATTGAAAATACCATGGATGGAGCTCTGGTGCTTGCAAAGTGAACTAGAATTTGAATCCAGCCTGAGGCTTGGTATATGAATCAGGATAAAAGGCCTTTTGAAAAAGGTACTTGCTAGGCATGGTGACACATGCCTGCAATCCCAGTACTTGGGAGGCTGAGACAGGAAGATCGCAGGTTCGAGGTCAGCCTCAGCAACTTAGCAAGGTTCTCAGCAACTTAGTAAGACCCTGTTATGAACTAAAAAAAAAAAAAGCTGGGGATCTGTAGCTCAGAGGCAAAATGCCCCTGGCTTCAATCCCCAGTACCAACACACACACACACACACACACACACACACACACACACACACACAGAAAAGAAACAAAGAGGTTCTTGACTGTGCTTTGCAAAAATATAACATTTTCCCCTCTTTACATTTTTAAATTTCCTTTAATTTCTTGAGAGTGTAAAATCCACTATTTTAACTTGGCCATTTCCCTTTAATTAAATCCTTTTTATCTGGGTAGGGTAGGGCATGTACCTCAAATATTTTTGGAAAATTCCCAAACTGTGGTTGAATGTACACCTAAATTTTCCATTCTTAAAGACTGCCTGCAGGAATCCAAACACACATTGTAACAGATAAAAGGGATGATTATGAATTTTTGAAACTACCAGTTTCAACAATATTTAACTTATTCAATGTAGTATTATAGCTTTAAATAACGTGCTATTTATTTGGTTTTACAATAGCAGCACATGGTGACAAGCAAAATTGGGAAAGAGGTTAGTTTGAATATAGTTTTCACTCAAAGAGAAATAAACAATTAATATTTAAGTATATTTTTCTGAATTTTGCTATATACTTATAATGTGCATTTTTACATATTTGGAATGTTTCTCCCATTTTATTAAATATTTTTAAAGATTTTTTTCCATGACTAAATAACACTATATCAAATAAAACCTTTCACCATTTGATATCATTCATTTAGCTATTTCTCATTTTTTGCTATTATAATCACATTATGATGAATATTTTTGTGCATATATATCTTTGCACACATTTGGCTATTTCTTTAGAAATTAAAAAAATTTCTGAGGGTTAAATATTTTAAGACAATATCCATTGTGAAATTGCTCTTCATAATTTGCCCTGGAAATTTAGTTTGGACAGTGACCAACACCCCACTTTTTTGTTTTGTTTTGTTATCCAGAATAGTTCTCCAATGAAGAGAGCACCTAATTTAAAGAAAAGTTGGTAATAATTTCAAAGGTGGTGCTATGTGACACTGAGGAAATAAAACAGAAAACCACATACAGTCTATTTCCAGTTCCTGTTGTTGTAATGATTTCTACTGATAAAGGTTGAATAGCTAAAATTGTTCCTTGCAGCATCAACAAAAGGTTTATTTCTTTCCCTCCCTCCTTCCCTCCTTCCCTCCTTCCCTCCTTCCCTCCTTCCCTCCCTCCCTCCCTCCCTCCCTCGCTGTTTGTTTTGTATTTCATAGGGAGAATGATGGCTGATTCTCTTGGAAAACTTCTCTTACTTTCCATTTCTCAGGCCCCCACAGTGTCAGGGGGCCTCTGATGGTCGTGCTTTCTCACGTGCTGTGTGCATCTACATCACTATCACTATGAACTACATTATGATGTGAGACTATAATGCACCATAAAAGCATATAAATAAATAAATAAATAACTACGGTCTCCTCTTCCACGGGGCTCATTTTTATCAGGTTCTGCTCAGTTATCTCCAGTTGCGCTTAGAGGCCTCCCGAACTATGTAAAGATCCAAATAAAAGCCCAATGACAGATTATGAAGAACCCTGCCTTGACTTTCATCTATTGTCACACACTGTCAAACTTTCATTAAATTTCTGTCAGAACAAGCCCCATTTAATTTTCACACATCCTTCTCCTGTCCCTGCCTCGAAACCCTGACCTGACATGTTCTTTCCTGATATAACTCTTCCCGAACCAGAGCCTCTGCAACCACCAAGCTCTGCTTACCTCTTTTTACTACGTCTTCTGAATGTAGTATGCCCGTTTTAGTCTTTTTGTTAGGGTCTTTTGTTATAAAGTTTTTTATGTTTAAAATTACAGGGACACAAAATCGATTTAAGTTCTCAGTCTATTGCAAAGCCTCCATTTTTTGTTTTATTTTATTGTGTTCTTTTTCCCCCTTAATTTCCTATCTGTAATTCCATTCTTGATTTCCTCTTTGGCACCCATTCTTATTTACTTAATGAATGTCCTTTGACAGATATATTTGTACCTTTAAAAATTTATACAGCATTGTCATGTAGATGGGGCTACATAACTGACATCATACAATAAATTTCATACTCTTAATAGCTTGTTAAAATAACATTAAGTTATCAAGATCTGTTCCATTCCAGCTGCTATATGCAAATAAAATACATGACTTCTGATTGCTGCATTGTATTCCACAATGGCGGGTGCCATACTGCTGGCCTGCCAGTGTGCCAAACTGCCCCACCTTTACTACCACAAACTATGCTCCAGTAAATGTTTATACTTACTGATGTATAAGGCAAGGAAATTATATATTTATACACTTTAATATATTTGTATATGTGTTATATAAATAGCTTGTATATTTATATATTATACAAATATTATATATATATGTATGTAGTGTGTGTGTGTGTGTGTGTGTGTGTGTGTGTGTGTGTGTTACTGGGGATTGAACCCAAGGGCATTCTACCTCTGAGCTACACCCCCAGCCTTTCTTAAATTCTTTTAAAATTTCAAAACAGGTTCTCACTAAGTTATTGTACCCTGGCCTCAAACCTGTGATCCTCCTGTCTCAGCCTCGCAAGTACTGGGATTATAGGTGTGTGCCACCATGCTTGACTTATACTAAATTCTAAGTCATTGTCATCAATTTGCAGGCCCAATTCTTTACTTTTCACTGTGTGCCCACCCTTTTTTAAGTAACTTGACAGTTCTGCTCACTTTAAGTGGGCTTCACTTCACCACATGACTCGCCTTGGCCACTAGAGTGTGGCCGGAAGTGACAGGGCACCAGTTCCAAGCCTAGGCATGAAGATGTGTTTCCATTTGCTCTTTTGAACCTCTGCCATTGCTGTGATGAGAACGTGCTCCCACTGGCCTATTGGTCTGAGAAGGATGAGAGACATTTGGGGAAGACCTCAACTCAACTCAGATTAGACACACCTATAGTCTGAAATACACCCCAGCCCTACTTGTCATTGATGAGTTGACTCAGAGCAGCAGATTCAAGAGGAGCCCAGTGGAAACGGGCACAGCTGCCTCAGCGGACCACAGTGAGTTTTTGTAGGTCCCAGGTTTTTGTGGTGCGTTCCATGGCAGCAATGACTGCTTGATGGAGACAGGCACATGTGAACATTATTCCAGAATTGCTGTGCCAGTTTAACATCCCAACATCGCTGGCCAAGGGTCCTTGCCCCCTCACTTTCTTGTCTACCACATTGCTCATGTTATCAAATTTTCTAAGTTTTTCTTAATGTGATGGTCATAGGAAGGTAGCTAGCTCACTTCATTTTGGATTTTTCTGATAAGAGTTTGGAAATCTCTTCAGATATGTATTAACCATTTGGATTCTCCTTCTTTCAAGTGCCTGTTCATTTTTTTCTATTGGGTTTCTTGTCTTTTATTAGAAGATTTGCAGTAATTCCTTGCATGTTTTAGATTTGAAGATCTTTGTACGTTTTAGGCATTAAAAATATCTCCTAGTAGTCTGTCATCTGTTAAGTTTGTCTAGGTGTCCATGGAGCACTTAATTAATTTTGATGCAATCGAACTTATGAATTCCCAACCTCCATATGTTCATGTTTTTTTAAATTTAATCTTTTTAAAGCAATGATTCTCTAAACCAAAACCTCAAAGGTTTAATTATATTGTTTATATTTTCTTCTTTTAGGTTTTGCTTTTCACACTTAAATTTTAGTGCATACAGAGTTTATATATGAAGTTTCTCTAAAACTTATCCAGTATAGAAATTCTGTAAAAAATATGACAATAAAACAATACGACTGATTTTTAAACTAATGTATTTAATCTAAACAATCAACTTCGCACATTTGTCTCCAAAGCTGTCATATTGGGGGTGCCCATCATGCTTTTGGAACTGTTTTTTTGGAATTTCCTTCAGTGGCTACAGAATGGTGGAAAATTGGACCCGGATATTGAAAATCACGCAAAATGAAGTGGTTGATCAAGCCCAAGCATATTATTCACAATGAGAATAACAATGCAACCGATTTGCTTGTGTGGACAAAGCTTTTTTGCTTGTTTGTTGGCTTTTGCTGCTCTTACTTTGTAGATACAACTTACCAAAATGTTGAAGAATATGGGCTTGGAAGTCAGAGGAACTGGTTCTGATATTCAGAGTGACCTTGATCAATTCTATAGTCCTCAATTTCTGCACTGGTCAAATGAGCTGATAAAAACAACAGTCTCTACTAACTTATCTGATGCACTTACTGTGGAGATGACACGAGTGGGTAGGCCCCGCATGGACTGAGCATTCAAAAATCATCATAATCAACATTTCCTGAATCACCCTGAACTCTCTAAGAGTCTCGAGCATACGTGAGAGGCCCACTTTCTCAGTCCCATTTGTTTGACTCTTTTCTTTTCTTCAGTTGTTTCTGACAGTCAGATCCATCTTTGCTTACAATGGGAGGTAGTGAGCCTGGGGAAGTAGCATTGTCTACATGCTTTTTTTCTGTCCCCTTGGACTTTATTTTTTTTTTCCTTCAGCATACATCTATCCATCAGAAAACAAAATTACTTACAGATAGTGTAATAAGTCCACATATATTTATTCCATGTACTTTTGAGGCAAACAAGTACTTATTTCTCTGTCTCAGACTTAAGGACTTACTCTCAGCTGGCTGCTCTCAGCACTTCTACAATCAGATAAATGCAGTAAATAGTTCTGTGATACTTAGTAGTAGTAGTAACCACCAGGTTCAATTAGCATGTCTTTAAAATGTGCAACAGTTGCAGAAGAGTCCTATCTTTAAAATTTTGTCATCCCCTAAAGGAATAAATTATAGCTGAAATCTAATGTATATAGCTCAGAGACCCTGTCATGCCTCTAGACAGCATTTTTAACCTTTGGCAAAATAAAACACTCCTTAAAATTCAGGATATTGTGCTAGCATTAATGACTTACATAGGCATCTTATATTACCAGATTATAGACAGCAGTAACTATACCACCAGTTCTTAGGTATCAGAAATAGAATCTTTTAGCATATTTTCTGTGGCTTAAAATTTCAGCCTTCTCAATTACCCACCCTTTCACTGTTGGCAGATTGCAAGGACAATTAAGCACTAATAGAATTATGAATGTTGAACTTGAAGAAGCAACTTGAAATAGAAGAGAAAAGAGATAGTAAAAATACTCTCTTTCTGTGGAATATTTCTAAGTTTTATAGATTAAAAAATAGCGGCAAGGAGAGAACAAGAGAACAGAGAGAAAAGAGTTTGACAAAACCAAGTTTCATGACCTAGTTGGTTAGGGTTACCATTATAATCTGAGACAACACTGTCTAAATCGTTCATTCCACTATTAAAATATAGGGAATCATCAAGAACACAAACAATATTAAATGTTCATGAGGATATGGGGAAACAGAAACTCTTACACACTATGGGTGGGGCTGTAACTTAGTACAACCACTATGGAGATCATTATGGAAGTCCCTCAAAAGACTAGGAATGGAACCACTGTATGACCCAGCTACACCATTATTCAGTATCTTTCCAAAAGAATTAAAGTACTATAGTGATTCATGCATACCCATGTTTATAGCAGCATAATTCACAATAGCCAAATTGTGTAACCAACCTAGTATCTGTCAACAAACATATGAATGGATAAAGAAAATGTGATATATACACACAATGGAACTTGACTGAGTCGTAAAGAACAAAATTGTGTCATTTGTAGGAAAATGGATAGAAGTTGATAACATTATGCTAGGTGAAATCTGCCAGTCTCAGAAAGCCAAGGATCATATGCTTTTCCTCATATGTGGACGCTAGAGAGAAAATGCTAGAAAGAGAAAGATCAGTACAATAGCGGAAGGAGGGTAGAGGAGGGAAGGGGAGGGGAAAAAAGGAGGGTTGAGGAAGGAAGTAGATCAAATACTGTTATGTCCATACATGAAGGTATCACTACCAATCTCCCTAACATGTGTGGGGAGGAGGCAGGGTGGGATCTGGAGGGAAACACACCAAGTGATGTGTACATATATAAATGTATCACTTTGAATCTCACTATGTTGTATAATTACAATGCACCAATAAAATTATAAAATAAACTATAGGGGTATGGCCATTGGCTGTCTTACCTCCATCGGTTCTATGTTGTAGTAGTTATAGGTAAATGTGGTTGAGGCAGACCTAGACTTTGGTTAGATTCCTGGAGGGAGTCGTGAGGGCAATGGGCAGTGTGAAGTTGGAGGCAAGCTAACAATTGAGAAAGTAAAGAAGCTCATCTGTCATTTTGAGGCCCCTGCTAGAGGCCGGGGCTGAAGGACAACAAAGGTGTGTGATAGGTAAGGAGGTTGGAGCAGAGGAAAAGGCTTATTACAATCATCACTCTATGTAACAAAAATTAAAGATAACCATTTACCAAAAAGAGAAGGAAACTAATATGAAAGTCACAGATCCTGAGCTCACTTTTATTGCATGCTGGAAATAAGGTAGCAGGTTCAGAATGTAAGAACATATCAATGGGATCTGGTCCCAGCAGTTTTGTGGGATACTGGCAATGATAAATAATTCTAGAGTAACGGCATCAAAACAAATAGATTCCATTTCCATCACTGACTTTCTACATACTCAGGCGGCACAGTTAAAGAGAATTAAATGCTTAGCACCATATGGGAAGAATTACTCCGAGTTTTATGACAGACAGTAAGACAACACAATTTTTTTATATATGCAGGTTCAAATAAGTAAAAGTTAGGGTCACGAGAATTTTCTTTTAGATATGTGTCCTTATTTTAGAGTACTGCGTCATATCTGTGAGTATATTAAATATAGACAATACCCAACAATGCCTCCAACTACCTCCTTGCTAATACATATTGCTTTTATCTCTTCCTGATGACTACAATCTGTCCCAGGAATAAGGACCAACGTTTATGATGCTGTTTATTTGTTGCAAATAATTCAGCTCCTTAATAAGACTCATCCATATTCAATGCAGCCTACATGAGTCATACCACATTGTCAGCCAGAACTTTATTATTCCCAGATATAATACAATATAGATCAGAAGGCATTATGAGGACAATTCGCCAATTTACAGCTTCATATTTATTCAGTACCAGTGCATTTTACTAAGCATAGCTGATGCCTCATGATGTTTTCTTCTTATATCAGAAATTGCTGAAATCAATCCTTCATAAATATTCAAATCTGATTTGCTGTATGTAAAATCATGGTAATTCTGTAATAGGAATCAAATTACAAGTTTTTCTTTTTACCATGTAGCTAATCTATTTAACATATGAGATAGGATTATATATCCTGAGCTCTTTTAAAGACCTTTTATCTTGTGGAAAAAGGCAGGAAGGAAGAAAGGAAAGAGAAGAAGAATGGAGGAAAGAAGATGGGAATGCAGGCAGGCAGACAGGCAGGAAGGAAAGAACAGAGCTATTCTCTGCCTTTTCTTCCCACCAGCCAGGAGAAATGGAGTTAAAATAGACAAGGAGAGTCAAAAAGGTCACCTGAGGTCTGGGTAAGACTGATAGCACACAGCTGGTACCAACTAAAAGCAACAAGTTACCTACCCACACCCACACCCACCTACTTTCTGCTTGCCTGGATTATGGCTCAGCCTATAGGATTCCAAGTGGCTACTGTGTTGTGATGTGCTGTTAGAGTGGTCCTCATTGCTCATATATAAAAGTTTATATACTTGAGTCTAGCTGCAATATCTGCAATGTTATTAAACTCTAATTGTTTTCTAAATCTTATAGCCACAGTTATTTTTTTATTTTTATTTTTATTTTTTGTAGTACTGGGGATTGAACCCAAGGGCATTCTGCCTTTGAGCTACAACCCCAGCCCGATTTTTTATTCTTTATTTTGAAACAGTATCTCATTAAGTTGCCAGGACCTCACTAAGTAGTGAGGCTGGCCCCGAACTTGTGATTCTCCTGTCTCAGTTATATATGTGCATACATACCAAATTCCTTCCTTTCCTTCCTTCCTTCCCCCCACCCTTTCTCCTCCTTCCTCCCTTCTTCAGACATTAGTGGAATAACTATTGGATTTCAGACAAATACATGACCTCTGGGAGCACACAGTGTATGAGGGACAGAAACAATAATAATGATATAGGAAAATGAGCTGTATTGACTGAAGGTTGAATATGTTTGATGGCTTCCATATACTTTAGTCATTAAAAGGCTACTGTAAGGTAACAATTCAAACATCATCAAAAGAGCTGCCAGTGACAAGATATTGCTGTCACACAGAAGTAGAATAATGACATTGTGTTGCCATCAGAACTCTGTCTGGCCTATATGCACCATCTTTACATGTTACTCTAACTAGTCTGTGGTAGAATAAATCAGGGTTAAATTATCTTGAAATGCATGTATCTTTATTACTAACACCTTGGAAACTAAACATTAAATTGTGTTGGAAATGAAGTTACCATCTTTGAGAGCTAAATGCTATATCAACCTTTTAGTGTTTATTAAAACATCGATGCTATTAATATATCAGAGCTATGACAAACATCTCTGGCTTATCAGGAAAAGGATCATTAAAAACTACAACTTTGAAGTTTGTAAGACCTATGTCCTAATCTAAGCAGGAAAGAAATGAGAGAGCCCTGTGTTTCACAACAATTTGTAATAGGAAATTGCAACAGTATTTACATAACCAAGAGAAGCCTCCGGAGAAGAGAGGAATTTGCAGGTAAATTAATGCAATGGATTCACAGAAAAAAGGAGAGACTACTGGAAGGCTCAGAGGTGCACTTTATAATGAATAATTCCATCAGAATTATGTGTGCAAATTAGATCAATTAAAGTGGAAGATGCTCAGTCACATACTGGTCTAAGAGTTAACAGTTGTGGGAATAGAGCAAAAACCAATTCCATCTAAAATTGTAGAGAACATCCCAGGTGGAAAACAAAATAATTCCTGAAGGAACGAGAGTGAGGTATTATTTATTTTCTTTTTCTTTTTTTTAAGGTTGACACTTTAGAAAAAAATCATGCATAAATTGTCTGACTTTTCCTACATTTATACTCTCCTTGATTGCCAACAGAAGCAACAAAATCATACAAGAGAAATGTACAAACCTTTCCTCAGGAACTCAAAAAGCCCACTGAAAGTTCATCCAGAATGATGACCCTAGTTTTATCAAAATTTAGAAAGCATCATTTAATCTTCTACTTTGTTAAGAGTTTGTTTACACTCATTGAAATCTAATGTTTGTTGTTAACTAAGAAATTACAAGAGTGAAATATAAAAATTGAACACATTATTCCAAGATTAAGCAAATGTGGGAAGTTCAGTGCATACTGATAGGATAAACATGGCTGTTTCCACTTTTTGTAACAAACATTTTTCCTCATGCGCCCTTATTTTCAGGCGCAGTGCCTTTTTAAGGTAGGGGCCCAGTTATTCCTGGGAAATGTGTTGCATGCATGTTAAATTTTAAACTGCATCAGCGTATTACATGTTTCACGCCCTCATAAACACTTGATATCGTTAGACACTTTAATATTTGGCAATCTGATAGATGAATATATTGTTTGAATTGTTATTTCCCTGAATATTAGAAAGGGTGAATAAATTTCACGCCTGCATTGGCCATTTGTATTTTCTTGTCTATGGATTGATTATTCCTTTCTTCTGCTAATTGTTTATTGGACTACTTGTCCGTTTCTAATTAACTTATAGGAATTCTTCGCATATTATTGATGAAAACCCTTTGTCCTTACATTGCAAATATTTTCTCCTAGGGTGTCCTCATCTATTTACTACTCTCTTAGCGTTATATTTCATTAATCAGACATCCAGACATCCTAACATTTGATGCAGCCAAATTTATCAATTTTTGGTGTCTTGTCCCAAGAGCTTCCTTGTTTCAAGGACATAGACATAATCATTTATCTGTTCTTCTATTATTTTCATTGTATTCAAGCCATCCGGAACTTAATATTATAATTGCCAAACAGGAGAATGTAAGTATTTTTTCAAAATGGTTAGATAATTATCTGGAAAGCATTTACTGCATCGTATGTCATTTCTCCATTGACATGAAATGCTGCATTTATCATGGTCTAATTCCCCCACCATCCACGGGTCAGTTTCTGAAGTATCTACTTAATTCCACTGATGGATTTCTCTTTTCCTTAGCCAATTCCACACAATTTTAATAATTATACTTTATATTTTAATACCAGAAATGAGAAATCCATCTCCTTTAATTTTTAAATATTGTCTTAACTATCATTACTCTTGCACATGAATTTTAGAATTAGATTTTCAATTACTATGAAAAATTGTATTGGGATTAATTGAATTGATAAACTAATTTGGTGAGAACTAATGGTCAAAATATTGAGTTTATGCATTCATAAGTGGGGTGCTTATTTTTACTTCTTTTGGTAGCATTTTATGTTTTTCTAAGGATTAAAAAAATTAACCGGTTATATTCCAAACTATTTTTAATATTTTTCTGCCTATCAGAAATGACATATTTTAATTATTATTATTCTTGTACGTCATAACTGACTATGTAGACCTCTAGACAAGCTCTCAATGTTTGTATGTAAAGGAGAGCATCTTACAGTTTGCTGTAATAGTTGCAATCATTGATTATATTTGACTCCAGTGTTTTATGTGAATAATAAAATAAATTTAGTAGCTTTCCACTTTTTCCTATACCCTAGAAAAATTTATATAAGTTGGGAATTTCATGTTCCTTGAAGATTTGGTAAACATCACCTGTAAAGGAGTTAGAACTCAGTAACTTTTGAGGGCTGGGGCATGTATTTTTAATTGTGATTTCAACCAATTCAATGGATGGTGGTCCAGTCAGGTACTCTACTTATGTTTTCCTAGTTTTAATTGTTTAAATCTGTTAGTAGTTTGAATTTCATTTCACTTTATTGGTATAATATTACACACATGCTCTTCATTTTTAAGCCATTTTTAATGTAGTTATACCTTAGAATATTACTCCTAATTTAAAAAACATAATTTAATTTAATCTATACTTTATATCCAATGTCAATATTTAACCAGTATCTATAAATTATCTTTCTTTTTTTTTTTTTTTTTT